>JAPTHA010000010.1:18453023-18470318 GCA_029814585.1 Gymnapogon annona | reverse complement strand
GTGGGGTGTGGGTGGGTGGGTGGATGAGGAGTTCACTACACAGACCCAGCTGGCAGACTGACATCCCAGCAGGCGGTTGTTTAAACCCGGCACACATGGGACATCTGACTGTTATCAAGTCCTATGGGATAAAGCCATTACAGGGAGAGCCAGTAAAGCTGATTAACTCTCTTGTGTTTGTTCCGAGCCAAAGACACAGACACAGACATGCGTGATCAAGTTTGAAATAATATTCGGAGGGGAAAAAATGCAAATAAACCTGTCTCCCATCTGGGGAAAAACAGCAAGGGTGTTTGCCGCATTATCTGTTTGCCTCCCCTCCCCAACTTATGGGGGATAGCCTGTTAAAGAGGGGGAGGGGTCCCTTTATGCAATACATATACTACAACTACACGTTCCAAACAAACACTGAAGAAGACAATCGGATACTTCCAACAGTCATCCTCGATTGTTATAACACAACACATACGATGGAAATTGATTTCTATGGTAACTTGTCTACTTAACTCAAGATAAAATAAGTCAAAAAGAATGTACAAAAAAAATCTAATGTAACATAACACGAGTGTCATTGCAGCCTCCTCTGTATCCGAGTACAGTCCGTCCATATCATTATGTGAATGCGTGTCCCAGATGCAACACAGAGGGGACAATATGTTGACTTTTTTTCTGTCACGATAGACTGTGATGATTTGACAGCTGGGATTTTTAATGAAAGCGTTAAGAGGGTCAGTCTAGCATCCATAAAACCCCGTCAATAAAGGTCAAATCCACGGGGAAGAGTGGGAAGGTTATAAAGACGACATGATGGATGGAGAGTTGAACGACACTGACTTCATGAACAGCTGATAGAAGAGATGAAAATGAAGAAAAAGAGGCAGCAGGTCCAAACACAGGTTCAGACATCACACAAAAGCATATAGCCGTTTCCTTATTTTGTTTCATTTATGATCATTTATTCTACTAAGTGCAATCTGAGGTACTTTTCATTAAGATGAAAATAATAATAAATCTAAATTTGTAGAATCAAAAAAAAAGATTTCTTTAGAGAATATTAACAAAACGTCTATCGCATTAAACACGTGTCATGTAACATTTTTGGAGTATTTGTCTTTTTTATATTATTAAATCTAAACACTAAACAATTCCTGTTATCTATCAGTTTTATTATGGCTCAATGTTTGGTGAAAATGAAAGTGTTTCTTGGCGTTCAGATGCTGTGATGGCTTCGTTGTAATTGCAGTTATATCTAACATTATGCAGTTTTGCATAGTTTTGGACCTACAATTACTGGGATGTTATGAAATGAGCTCTGAGGACGGTCAAGCAGATGAGATGAACTCGCCCTCTGCGTTGGGATGGGTTCAAGGGGTTCATAAATAAAAGTGAACATTCAACTTTGAGCCCATCTCTCCAAAACATGAGTGGTTGTATAAACTTAATAAAGAATAGTGCGGAGTGTGAGTCCTCTCATACCTTGAGGTAGTCGTTTTCAGATCGTAGATCCTCGATCTCCCGCAGCAGGTCGTCCTCCGGTGCGTCCTTAGATCCTGGCAGTTTGACTTGTGCGCTTGTTGAGGGTCTCTCCTGCCGGTGTTTTTCTCCGTGCGTCCCCGGAGTAGACTGAGCCTGAGACATGCTTCCCTTGGCAGAGGAAGCATCGGTTGTGCGCGGCGGAGCGGCATCGGCGGCTCCGGTGGCTTCTGCCCGCGGAGGATTATCGGCTCCCAGCTGATCCCGGTCACTGGAGCCGGTTCCGGACTCGGCGTCACTACTGGCGGCAGGTGCCAGTCTCTGCTCGTCCGACAGTGGCTCGGACGGACAATCAGACAGGTCCGAGCTGCTGTCGGTCTGGCTGACCCGGCCCAGAGGCGCACCGGTCGGTACCCGGATCGGGGATCCATGGCTGAGAGGGCCCGGGGATCCAGAGGCTACTTTTGCCTTCTTTCCTTTGAGCAGTACCGGACTGCTGGTGCTGGTGCAGTCCGGTTTGGTGCCGGCGGCCTTGGGTTCGGCCGCCACATGTTGGGGCACCTTTGGGCTCTTTTTGGCGACGGCAGACTTAGGGACAGTTTTTGCGGAGGCTGGCTTGTCTTTGGCCCCGGCTGTGTTGCGTCTGGAGCTGCGGTTCGGATGGGCCAGGGGCACTGCGGGGGTCTGCTGCTGCTTGATAAGTTTGGGGGATTTGGGTACTATGGCAGATTTGGAGGAGCGGGAGTGCACATCCTTGAGGAAGGGTCTGGCCGGCGAAGGCGCTCGGTTCAGCCTCTTCTTCTCCAACTGGTGGTTCTGCGGTTTGGTGTCGCTGCCAGAGCCATTGGAGCTCTCCATTATACACCGACACCGGCAGCAGGAGGGCGATGAAGGAAACGATCAATCCACAGCACAGCGGAAAACCTCTGACATTCGGCACCAGAAAAAACACTCTACCTTCTTCTTTAAGGGTCTGGGGATGCGCATCGTGCGCGGTGCTGGATGTTTTACTCCATCCTGTGTGCATTCACCAGGTTGTCATTGTAGTCCCCTCTGTCCGTAGCCCCCCTTTTGACAAAACGCTGCAATAAAAAAATAGGGATTACCGGACGGACAGGTTGCATCTGCGGACTGGAGGGCTCAAGTTTGAAGGAGTCACATCAGCCGTGTTCCTCCTCCGCAGAGCGCCCCTCCATCCCTCTGTCACACCGGGGTCCGTGCGCGTCTGCTCCAGCTGCTTATCGTACCGAACCCCCCTTCTCCTACTCCTTCCTATCTGACATGTAAGATCTGCAATCGCTGCGGTGTGAGGCTCGACGCCAGTGATATTCTGCGAGGCGCATGCGCTTCTTTGCCTCACGAGCACCCGAGCACACCCCTCGTTTTCTCTGGGACCAGGCGGGATCGGGTCTGACACGCTTTGGTGCGCATGCCCTAATGACACACACACTACTATTGGCTATTGAACAGCCTCACGCACGGTGCAGTGATGCGTTTTAAGGAAGCAGAGCTGAGACTGTCACACTGTAGACATCCCATCATCGATCACTTCAGTCTGAGCCCTGACACACACAGACCTCTGACAGGAATTGCATTAAAATTCATTTTCCTTGAATCTACTTGGCCCCTGGGAGCCCATATGCTTTTTACAAACACACAATCACAAACACCAGCCATCATTTGGTAATAAATATAGATATCTTTAATTGCATTTCATTAGTCAAAGAATGCCACGAGTTATAAATACCACAAATTTGCTTTAAACATGCCAAAGACCTTTCTGAGACTTCTAACAGGTTTAATACAAAGTACAGTCTTCCATCTTAAAGAATACACAGTTCAGGAAAGAAAGCATATTAAAATGTATATGTAAAATATTGAGAAATATAAGGCTTGTTTATGAAATGACCAAGTTAGTGTGAAAAGTCAAGAGGGTCAAATGAAATATTTCATGCCAAATTCAACACAGCATAAAAAAAAAAACGAAGAGTAAAAAGCTTGTGTTAATACAACTCACTGCTTCAACCATAAGATAAGAAGCCATTGGTGAAGATCTTCAGTTATGTGTCAGTTACTGTTTATTGACAGATGTGTCACATTTCCGTCATGACTTGTGAAACTATTTAAATACATCCTGGGCCTTTATGGATCCGGCAAAGCTTGATTTTTTAAAAAAAAATTTTTAGGAAAAACTTCAATGAGAATACACAATAAATTAAGAGCATGTCAGTTTGAGTCATTTTTAATCAGGTGCTTTAAACAGTCTCATCCATCATCTGACTGGGGGGTCACTTCTGAGTCCATGGTGCTACATCACTAATATTGCATTAACTCCACAACACAAACAGATGCCGTCCTTTCATTAATTCTCTGAACACAGGAGGGCTTCATATGCATAGCTATAGCATCTACGAAAATCTGCAGGTAATAGAATATCCCCAAAATGGTCCAAAAATGGGAAAAAAAACTCTGCAATTTGAACCACCTATCCTCCTATACACAATATTTCCTTTATAAGCAGAACTTAGGGAGACATTCAATGATTTTTAATGAAGCTCAAGCCACATCAACTCTGCAATAAAAGGCTGTCAAAACGAGAGAAGCAAAACTTCCTGAGACGTTCAGATACTACACAAACCTTCCTTACAGGGGAGACTCATTGCTAATCGGAATCCAGAGGAAAAAAATCTGAAAATAAAACAACACTTGGCAGTATTAGTAACAAAAGCAAAACAAAGCCTAAACCAGATGTGCTTATCAGCTTCTAAGTGTCCAGTCCCTCTGAGAAGCCATTATCACACTTGGACAATGCCCTCGTAACCCCCTAAAAGACTAAACTACCATCTCTCTCTGTATCTGGATGTCGAAGATATCAGAGCAGAAGCAAAAGTAAGGCGACGCTGATCTTTTGTTAGTGCTTAGCTACAAGTCATGTACTTTCTTCTGCTGCCTCCCTCTACAGTTGGGCCTGTCAGCTAGTTAAGAGGGATTGTAGTGCAAAACATTACAGTTTATACAAATGGGAAAGGAGCCGTTCCAGCCATTTAATACATTAAGGCAAAGGAAAGACACTGATATGATACCAACCCAACCTCCTGCTGCACCACGTCCAGTCATTATAGCAACACGGCTCTATCGAGTACGGCCAAAGTTACATTTTATCAAGAAAAAAATGAATTATGTGCTTTTGCTTACATTAAGTCAACCTTTCACTTACTAATAATACTTATGAAGAGTATAAAACTACTGTACCTAGACCCAGAATTTCAACTAAGCTACTGATGTGAGATGTTGTTACCCTTAAGCTGGGAGCTAGAAAGGCTAAGAAGACAGCTTTAGTTTACAGTATGTGTGTTTACAGGAGGATACGGAGCTGTACCGCCCTCAGAATATTCCCTCTTCCTTGAAAATGTGCAACACCTATCTGAGAGCTCTCTACCTCGAAGGCACGTGTGGGCCACAGCTAGCTAGCCTAACGGTCTGAAGAATGAGGTAGTCTGGGTCGAGTGTGGACAGAACTAAGCAGTGGGTGACTCACTGGGTCAAAGTGTTAGTGTTGTATATGTCTTAGAGTACACTTACAAAACAGGATAACAAACTGGGGGAGATAATACTGTATGTTTATAGAGCCCATGCAACTAACAGCAGCAGCAAACAGTTTCAAACTGCTGCGGCATACTGCCCCCTGGTGGCTACATTAGGACCCTGCGTGCATGTTGTGTGTGTGTGTGTGTGTGTGTGTGCAGGATGGTTGTCGTGTTGGAGGGTGTGTGCTGACTCTCAGCAACAGCGCATGCGAGGAGGGGGCAACTCCGGAGGCACTTCCGGTTCAGGCTGCAGAGACAGGACGCTGTTGGAAAGCTCCTTGTTGGGAACTTCCAGAGGCATCTGTAGTAGGAGCAAACAAGGAAAAGTCAGAAAAAAACACTTTATAGAGGCTCATAGTGACAGCTGATCCATCTGAGAGCCACAATTCAGACATGGAGGACAAGGCTTTTAACTGTTTACGTAAAAGCGAATAAGAAATCTGTAAGAAACAGTTGGATTAAAGCAGAAAAAGAGCAACATGGGAAGACAAAAAAGAGAGCAATAAACCACTTCGGCCTGAGAATTTAGGCAAGAAAACTTATTAACCCCTTTTAATCAGTATCAACCACAACAATCGACAACTTAAGGTTTCACATGAATTACGTTCTGGAAAATTGACTACGAGTTAAAGGGCAGTTTGAGATGTTTCAAGATATCATGTGGTTGCAGACTATAACCAGCTGACAAACCCCTGCCCATAAAATAGCATAAAGCCCTCATTACTGCCCGTTTCTTCTGTCTGTTTTTTAGGTGAGGTGAATTTAACTGTGCACTGCAGGTGACAGTATTGCATCTCAAAACTGGATGCCATTCTCCATAAAATGAACAAAAAAGGAGGGAGTTGATTGTGAGCTACTGGAGAAACATGGTGAATTGCATGAACAGCTCCATAACAACAACTGATTGTTATCGTGTGATTACAAACTAACAGAAAGTTTCTATAATAAGGGGACATTCCATGAAATCTTACACACTTTAATTTGTTATAAATTCAGCAGTGAATATCAGCCTTATTACAGTAAGGTAAACCCTGATTTTACTGAAGTCCAAACCATCTAAATTTGAGCTAATGTAAATGAAGCACAAAAATGTCCCACCCATTTAAGTGCTCAGAGGGAGCAACTACCCCTTCGTTTGACTCATTTTTAGATGCGTGGAGAGCAGTGTGTGTCAAATAGTTTTTCTGTCTCATACCACATAACCTGACTTCAAAACCTTGTGATTTCCATTACTAATATCTCTCTGAACAGAATAGCTATCACAAGTTTTCAAGTTAATGTGGGTAGCTTGTCCAAATATAATCAGCAGAGGGTGCCAAAAGACCATGTGTTTCCCATCAAGGTTTTCACCATTGACTCACAAAGTAGGTCTTCTGTCAAAAGTGGTCGACCGACAAAGTGTTTGGACTCTGGATCATTGATGATAAAGAAAGGTGAGATTCGGATTCAAGCAGTAGAGGCACCTGTTTATGATTTAAAATCAGAGCCAAAATCAATGTAAAAACTGGCTGTGATTCCAGATGACACCAAATATGTTGTGGCATGAGAGGACAAAAAAATTACAATCTTGTCAAATGTTACTGTATCTGGCTCAGTCATATTTGATAAGAAACATGCATTGTTTACATGTGGTGAAGTAAACTGAAGTTTCCAGAATGGAGGCTTTGGGCTGTGTTTTATGAATAGACTAGGACTGACGAGGCAGGACCGGACTATGATGACTCAAGTGGAAGAGGTTTTTAAGACACATGTTGCTTCTTAAACCCTGTTTTTTTTTTTAGGAAACATCTACTACATATATAGAACAAATGAGTAGAGCTAACCTATAACACCCTCACCTGGTCCTATAACATAACATCCCTCTTGTTCAACTGATACCCTGCCTACCCAAAGATTCATTTGAGACTGAACTTCAGATTTTTTTTTAATTTGTAAAAGTTCAGAGGAAGGCACAAATTATATTTGTGTCTAATTTTAAAAGCATTGGTGAACAGTGTCTGAGAAATTGGTTGGACAAAAATCTCAGACAGATGGATGGACTGACAGATCAAATTCCTGGTATGTTATCATATGTATGTCTATATAAGTACAGTATGTCTTTATGACACCCCCACCCCTGGAGAACCGTCTGAGGCAGAGTATACTAAAATGGTATTACACAGCTTTACGGAGCAGGTTATTCTCCCACTTGGATGCCCACTACATACAATAATTCACTGACCTTGCTGAGGATGTCATCCACAAGCTTCAGGAAGATCTCGTCTACATTGAAGTTATCCTTGGCACTAGATTCACAAAAGCGCATACCACTTATTCGGGAGGCAAACTGTAACACAAAAAAGTTGAATGGGGTGTTATTATTCCGTAAAAGCAAGAGGTAAACTGGATGACATCACCAAGTCCATTAACCACATGAGATTTTTGTGGATGTCATCTGTCTTGAGTAATTATGTTGGGTTAAGCCGTTTGCTGCGCAGACCTGCAGTTTATAGGGAAGGAATCAGCAATGTTACTTTTTATTTGGGGCTCAGCTGTTTCTGAAGCAGACACTAAAATTATTGGCATTAAGTTTTCTGTAAAAATGGAGAATTACTTAGACTTGAACTTCATACAAGTTCACTCACATGTCATCTTTGAGATTGAAATGGAAGGAACTGAATATGATCTAAGATTGAGGTACATTCATTTCAGTCCCACTCACCCTCTCTCCCTGCTGTCTGGAGATGATGCGGTCACTCTCACAGTCCAGCTTGTTCCCGACCAAGAGAAGCTCTGCTTCCTCTGAGGCGTACTGATACATAAGAGAAAACAAAGAGGCCGCACTTCAGAAAAAAAAAATCCAATGAAACTCCAATGTTTCACTGAAATCTGCACCACCAGCTATGGCTCCACAGAGTGATTCCCATTTGGCCACAATGACAATAAGGGTATTAATATGACAAATCCAGTGAGATCTTTAACAGCCATGATAGAACAACTGCACTGTGACATTCATTATTACCTTATCTATCATTTTCATCCATTTAGGAAGGTCGTCAAAGGTCTCCTGTTTGGTGATATCGTACACTAGTACTATTCCCTTGGCTCCTCTGTAGTAGGCAGACGTGATGCTGTTGAACCTCTCCTGGCCAGCAGTGTCCCTGGAAGATGTGAATTAAATCCAGTATGACTAAAGTCAGTGAAGGTTCACTACTACTTTTGAATACAGATCGTCTGATTTTATGCACAGAGGTTCTACTTCATTGAAAAAATAGAATTAAGGACACAATTAATGATTGGTTGGGTTAAATGATTTGGACAATGACTGTGTCCAGTCTGCAGATAGAGTCATGTAGTGTGAGGCGTGTAAGATTTTAGAGCCAGTCATGGTCATTCACCCCTGCTTTTAATCAAATGATGACATTGTGAACACAGGTTGAAACATATAGAGTAAAATTCTGTCTTTGTGCAAAACTCATTATACAAGTTTATATTTGAAATATTCAGACATTAGAATAGTACCAGGCCGCTTAAAGCAAATATATCAACCTCAATTTGATGTCATTTGATCTTGAAGAAGTAGGTCAAAATGACTTCATTTCAATAGGCTTCTGCTCCATGATGAGATTCATCCATGGTATAAATTTGGAACAGATATGTCAGTGCATTCTTTGGATAAGGAAATGACGTCACTGAATGGACAGACAGACAAGACAATAAATATCTACAGCATAACACTGAGTCCTACCACAGCCTAACGGACAAAAAAGAAGCTGGGCTACAGGCACCACGTGTATCAGTTCCCAAAAGAATTAAACCAGCTTATTTTGGTGTAGCTTTACTCCTGAATGTTTTTTATATTTGTAGCATATTCAAATTAAAATGTGTGAAAACTTGAACTACGCAATGGGTTTCCCCAACAACAGTAGTATACAATAAGCCGCAGCTAACTGGATTTTCCCAGATCTAATAAGTGGTCTATTTTACTTGGTCTGGATGCAGATTTTTTTTTTTTTAATTTCGTGTGGGGTGACCTCCAGTGGGTTTAAAGAGGGGACAGTCAGAGTCATGAAGTGGAAAAAATACTCTATTGAGCAGGTGTACTGATTAGTGATGCTGTTTTGTTTATCAAAACAAGTATGGATGATGGTGTATCTGGCTGCTGAATGTCCAGCGGTTACTGAGAAATTGTTATGTATCTTACAGTTCACAGACTCAGAATTATGATTCTCTCTGAGCGTCAAGAACTAGAATCTGCTCTAATCCCAGGAAACTGTTTAGGCCTGTTATGATCCTTCTTAGAATGTTGCTGATAGTCAAGTGTGTGCTCATCTTAAGATCATCAGACGGAAAAATCAACTCAGTGAAGACTTTAGAAATGAAAGGTTACTCATCAGTATTAAGTCTGCGCAACAAAAATGTGAAACGCCAAATCCTTCTTAATGTGAGTGAAACACCAACATCTCGTCTATAGCAAACAGATTTCTAAAATAATTAAATGCACTGTCATTATAAATTTGTAGAGGTGCAGAGATATTTGAAAGATTTTTGTTGATTCTTTTGTTGTGATTGAGGTTGATCTGAGTCTGGGTTAGTTGTGTAACATTGAGCCACATTACTGTACCTTCAGCCAGTTAGTGTGTCCCATTCCCCCTGAGTGACAGTCAGGCTTATGAGCGGAGGCAGACAGAGACAACATCACAATGGCGAAAGTTAGGTGAAGCCTGATGTGAGCAATTTAACATGAGTGACAGGACACACAGGGGAGAGGACAGTTGGCTTGAACAACAGCTGTAGCAGGTAGACATGAAGGATACTAAAGACATAGTAAAGGGTGAACAGTTTGGTGGTGGGGTGGGGTGGGAGGGGTTAGGATATTAGCAAACAGGACACGTTAGTGAAACAATGCCGAAGAATTCATACGTTACCCCAGCAAAGACACATCCATTTAAGGCCATCATACAGTCTTAACTCACAGTAAAAAACATGCTGTGATGGCATTAAATCTGCTTTGCAGAACTTAAGTACCAACTTGGTTGTTTTGTACATATTTTACTAATAGAATTACTGCTTGGCTTGAGTCACAAGACCACAATCAAACCTCTACAGCTGCATCATATCAGACACTGGTGATGACACATCCCTTTACCTTCAGAAACATTGATCTTTCTACCCTGTTCAGCTGTATTCACAAACATTTCACACAAACACTGCAAATGTATTAAACAAATGTTCATCACTCAGTGGCTTCTATTGCTTTTATAACAGCTAATGTAAAACTTAAGGAGTATGTAGGACGTAGTCCAGCCATCCACTTTAGTGGAAGGTTAACACGTTGTAGTTAAAAGGTTGCTGCCCTAAGTATAATGTTGGACGTTAAGGACCAAAATCTGCATCTCAGTAATTTTCATCCATATATTTTCAATGGAGCAGGCTAAAGGTTCACTAATAACATATAGCATTACACATGTAACTTTTATAAAAGCATGCTGCCATCAAAATTAAATGCAAAGACATAATTTACTTCCTTGCTTAAAAATATACGACTGGTCATTCCAAACAAACTCAATTCAGCCTTTACATTTCTGCTCATAGACTTCCTTGAAAAAAATGTCTGCGTGTTCATCCTAATTCTCTAATCCAAATATTTTTAGTTACAAATTACTGAAGGTTGGCCCTCAGAATTACCTCAGTACAGCATGAACTAATTGCAGCACTATTGAGTTTTTATGAAGCATTTGAAGTCTCATCAGTTACTTATTTTTGTAATGGACTTAGTTGATGTTTGCACTGATGATCCAAGAACCCCTGAGATACAGTACATGGTATGAACCAGGATACGGTCTGAATTCTGTTTAAGTTGAAAATGGACATTAAAAAAATAACAGTTGAATAAAAGGCTATATGAAATGAAAATAGGCACCATTTGGTGATTTTGTGCAGCATGTTTAGGCGCTTCTGAGCGATTGGATTTACACTGATGAAAAAGGTTCAAAACGCTGTTCGAGATCCAATATGCTATTTTACTAAAAGAAGTAGAAAAATAGTCAGTTCTTTGCAATGATATAGAGAGATGAAGTGAAAGCAAAAATATGGGTGTGCACTGGCTTGGTGTTATGGACAAAACAGTTTTTGCAAACCAATATCAAACTGTAACAGTTTAAGTGGTTCTGAATCATTTTGTAAGTCAGAATCATTTTGTAAGTCATTTCAAGTCATATTAGTATACCTTGAATGCACGCTCCTCTAGAACTTCATTCTACAAATACCAATTAAACGTTTAAAAGCCGCTTCTACAATAAATGTGCCGTGTTTGACCAAAAGCACTACGCGTGGAATAAACATACGATATCTTTAACACAAAGTGCAAATTACAACAGAGTAATCAGACCAGATCCACCACACGTACAATTTAAAACACTGTGAAATAAATCTGTTTGGTATCTTGTTGCAAATGCATTTTTAACTATGTTGCAAGAGTCTCACAAAGTCTTCTTGCGAAAGATGTCTAAGATGTCTCCGTAGCCTGGCTTCATACATTTATATCTACTGTACTAGAATTCACATATGCAGGCTGCAGGGTTGTAGGACAGAGAGAGGAAGTGCCCCATGCAGACAAGTAAAGAGCCCTTCAGCTTACTCACCATATCTGCAGTCTGATCTTCTTCCCTCTAAGCTCAACTGTCTTGATTTTGAAGTCAACTCCTATGAGGAAAATTAGGAGACGTGGATACAGAAATACCAGCATTTCCTGAGCTTGTTTATTTGTTGGGGTCAGTACAATTTCAGTGCTGTCAACACATTTGTCTTGACTGAACAAGAGTTAAGATGCAAGTACATTGTAACTAATGCCATCTAATCAGAAAGTTAAAGGATGCTTCGTTTTGACACCCAATAAAAGCAAATGGGGCAGTTATAAGTTATTGGACCACAGCTTAAGTTGCATATCACACATCAAGCTCAAATCCAGGGCTGTGTCACAAGAATGACGGGGCACTAAATGGAGCAGCTGCCTGACTATTTTGGGATTGGCCATTATGGTTGGCTGCTGTGTTGGTCACAGGACTGTTTACCCAGTTCCACATACAAACAAGTCTTATGGGTTTAACACTGGATGGCAGCAACTATAACTGTAGGTTTGTTTTAAGTCACGCTAAAATTTCTTTGTTCAACGGAATGTGCATACTTTAAAGTTTATTTTCATGTAGACATGTGAAAATATTATCTAGTGTCCACACATGCGCATTAACGAGGAACTATCTCGCCCCACCTGTAGTTAATCAATTTGTATAAATCACAGGTCAGTTTACAATTCTATGGTTAAGAACTACCGATTCCTGTTGTGGCATTATGCTATCGAATGTTTATTAGATTACTCGTTTTACAGAAACTACTCTTTGACTTCTTCAAACATTAAACCACCAAACAAAAAGTATCATTAAAACCCCCAAACGTGTGTGAAGGCAAACTTTTTTGACAACGCTACCAGTAGCTCTTGCTAAGTGTTGTTGTTAGTTAGCTTCCGCTAGCTGATGGAAGCCAGCATTGTGACTCCCAATCATTTTTAGTCGACAGAAAAGTAGGTAAGGTTGTTCATTTTTGGGGTTCCGGAAGCCTGTCGTGGACCAAGCATCTCTCCCAGGAAATAGACAGATCCATGCTAAATGCCGTCACTAAAAGTTGACCAAACAAACACCGTAAAAGCTTCGTGTCCTCACCTACAGTCGACTTGCAGGCTTCACAGAAAACGTCATCGGTAAACCTTTCCATGAGGCTAGTTTTACCGACACCACGGGAACCGATAATAATAATTTGCAGTTTAAAATCAGCGGGTCTTGGAGGTATCTTCCTGCGGCGGGATTGAGCCCCCATAGCGGGGGAAGAGTTCGTAGAGCCTCCGCCGCCACCGGCGGCCCTCCGCGGTATGTCATACCTTGGATCCATTACTAGTTCCACATTTGTGACTAAGAGAAGACGGTGAAACTAAATAGGCCTAAATTTCAATATAACCTCAGCAGTTTATTACTTATAACTTTCTTTAGTCTCTGTTGAAGTTTGGGAAAGTTTCTCTGTCACCGACGGTTGTTGTTGTTCAGCCATTAGAGACAAGAGGCGTCATGACGTCATTAACCACAGCGTAATATGTTTCCGCTTCCGCTCGTTTAAAGTGTGGAAACTTAAACTGTTTGCACAGTTATTGGTCCCTTTATTACCTAATTTGAAAGTTGATCAAATTAATCGAAACATAGAAAATAACCCCAAGGAAAAATGCTTTTGTTTCTTCTTTGATATCATGTGCTAATGACTTCTTACACAACAATTTTAATCTTGATGTGGATCTCTATGCTCTTTGTTCCTTAGAAGCTGAAACCACCGAACATTTGTTTTTTAATGGTTTTCATAGGAATACATTTTGGGTTCATATTCACAGTTCTTTAAAACTTTATCATATTGCACCATTTGCTTTCAATGCCATTATTTCTTTTATGGATTCTTTGGAGACAGGTATTAAAGATGTTGTAAAACCTTATTGTTATTTTGGGTAAATATCATATTCACGGTTGTAAATGGAAGTACACTAAACCCTCCTTTAATCGTCTTTGTGTGAATTTGTCAAGTACTACTTAGAATTATAAAGATATTTGACCAAAAAAAGACAGAAAACCAATTTCTTGTATACCCTTTGCGGTTTTAAATAACTTTTTGTCCAGTACATTTTTGTTTATTTGTTTTTATGAACATGATGCTTCTATATTTTCACTAAGGTGAAAATGTTCTGATTGTGTTTGAATTATTGCCAAATTTCTATGGTTCCTCACTCCACCATATATAGCTCGTATTTTATGGAATTAGATTTGGCTCAAAACCTCAAAACTTAGTAAAAGTCAAACAAAAAAATGGATTTGAGAAAGAAATAGATGAAATCAATCAAAAAAATAATAAACTTATAAATAAAATTTTTCCCTTGAAAACAAATAACTTGGATAATCTAATTCCATAGTATTTTATTTTCTTTATACACTTGTAACGCTTTACTGTTCTTGATTTGTAAATTTTGTTTGCAGCTTTGTTGAAAAACAAGGGGTTAATGCAGATGTGGACAGCTGTTTGGATCAGCATTTATGTTGTTCAGCACTGATGAGCACTTATGTTGTAATGTTCTAAAATATGTGTTCTTAGCACCTTACTTTTAATATCAAGTAATTGCATTTATTTATTTGTTTGTTTTCAACTTATGTGCAAGCAACCAAATATTAAGGTAATTTAACTGACCTTGATTTTAGAAAATGACAATAAAACATTTTCTTCATTCCACAGTAGCTCATATTGTATTTTCTTAATATACCTGTAACCTTTGACCGTTATTGTTTTGCAAAGAGTTTGTTGCAAAAAAAAAAGACTACAATTTGCCGGGATCTGAACAGTATACGTTGTAGCTGAAATATATAAATATAAATAGTATCAGTGATGAGCTTTTGATGGACATTTATCAGTAATTTAGAAACAACTTCACGTTACTAAGTAAAACTTTAAGAGCCTTTTAGTCAATCTGTCCCAGTTCGCTACCTGTTATTTATAATATTTCACGGGGTTTCGATAAATTGTGAATTTTTCAACGTTGGAATGTTTAGTCCTCGTCGGCTCCTGTAGTCTGCGACAGCGGATGACGTTGCGACCGAGGAGGAGTTCCTGTTAATCCAAACATCGTCGACACAACATCCGCAGCAATTTATCGGTAACCTAATTTAATATTCGTTTAGTGTCGATTTACGTATCGACATGGCTGCTCAGAAGATAAACGAAGCTCACGAGCATATAGCTAAAGCGGAAAAATGGTGAGTATGTTCCATTAATCCATTTCTCCTCTCTACTGAACCAGTTTGTGTTTTACTACCAATGTTAGCTAGCTGAAAAGGCCACTGGGCCATTTTCATCTGAAGCTATCCGACATTAATCGAAAACACAGCCACTGTCATCTGTACACTGCAGTTAGATTCACTGGACCTGTGTAAGGACACCTTATCGTTTTTTGTATAAATGTTAATGAACCGGACCACACAGCCATTTTTTAACCTCAATGGATCTTAATGTTTTTGTAGCTTAAAGACAAGTCTGACCAAGTGGAAGCCAGATTTTGACAGTGCTGCATCAGAATACGCAAAAGCAGGTAATTGAATATAGTATTATTTTCCAGAATGGAGTCCTACTGGTGACATGTAACTCAAATTGTCACCTGTTTCTGCTGTTTTGTTTTTAGCTGTGTGCTTCAAGAATGCCAAGCAATATGAACAAGCAAAAGATGCCTACCTGAAGGAAGCTGAATATCATACAGAAAACAAGACGTATCCTCACTGTTCTGAGTTTACATACTCATGTGTATAAGTGTTGTTTCAGTTTTGCAATTTCCTTGATTCACACTGCAGGCTTTTTCATGCAGCAAAGTAAGTATGTTTGTATTTAAACAGTATATTGCATCAGTTAGTCACTTAGCCTGTCAGGGTTTTAGCAGCTTGTCCCATCTGGATATTTTGCATTTATAATCGGAGTGGATCACATGTTAATACATCAACATTCCTGTTATTTCTTAGGGCTATTGAACAGGCGGGTATGATGATGAAGGTGAGCATATGCATGGTGTAAATATTCTGATTGTGTTCAAGGAGACGACTGTAATGCATCTCTCTGACCTAATTGTGTTTTTGCGGCAACAGGAACAAAAGAAGATGCCAGAGGCCATCCAGTACATAGAGAAAGCCTGTATGATGTACATGGAGAATGGAACTCCTGATACTGCGGCCATGGCTCTGGACCGGGCTGGAAAGTAAAATAAATAAATAAATAAAACATCAGAGACATATATATAGATGTAAACTGTGATAAAGACTGTACAGTTCCTAGAATTAATGTGGATTTCATTGTTGAGCTATACATTGTTGTTATCACGCCTAGAGTTTTATTTATCTGCGACTAACATTTTATTTTACATTTAATAATTTTATATACAACTCCTCTGTAGCTGCGATACAAAAATGTATTCATTTCTTCAACCTAATCTTTTGTTTTGGCATTTTTCCCAGACTTATTGAACCAATAAACCTGGAGAAGGCAGTGGACTTGTATCAGAAGGCGGCTGGTGTGTTTGAGGTAAGAATGAGATGATGAATAATTGCTAAATAAATTTGTTGCTGATTTTTTTAATTATAGGTTTGTTGAATGTCATTGTATTTGGCACAAGCATTCAGTTAAATTAAGGAATTAATTGAAGGATTTTGGTGGCTAAAGGATTGCTTCATTTTACAAAACATGTTTTAGCTTTCATTTAAGAATGTATACACTTTATTTCAAGGATTTTAGATTAGATTAGATGAGATTAGATTAGATATACCTTCATTCATCCCACTGGGGGAAATTTCAGACAAGTAATTTTCATACAAATATATGGTAGATTAATGTGTTGCTATGATGTCATTTCATGTCCAAAAAGCGAATGTATATATTTTTGGAATGTATTGATGCACAGGGGAGTGGTGATGAAGTAATGAATTGGTCAGATTTTATTGACCAAAGGTCAAAGCTCAGGGTCACAAAAAACATTTCAGCCATTCTACAGTATATTGGAATTCTTTTCACATTCAGTGTGTATTGCTGTTGGAACCTTAATGTCCCATAGGGCTCTATCCAAAGGGTCAGTAGAGTTCTATCTAATCTAATATAATCTCAAATAATGAAGTGTTGACCTCGATGCAGTAGATTTTTCTTGCCGTACTTTCTTTAACTAGTACAATTGTTTCTGTTAGTCACAGCGTGTTGGTGTTGTTACCTTTCTGTTTTGCTGACAGTTTCGGCGGCTTCTGCTGCCTTCCTTGGAGCAGCGGTGCGGTGTTTCTGTGTCTCCTTTTAAGTCATGTGACCGTCCTGACAGATTTGACAGTTCTGTCAGGACGGTCACACCCCCTGCCGGTTGGTGTCCTTTTGAGGGTGGCGTCCCAGGTGCAGGAGAGGTTGTAGGCCCCCTCGTCCCGGTTGATGGTGCTGTGCTCATGCTTCCTGATCTCTATTGCCTCCTTGACCTAGCGCCTGAACTTGTGTGTTTCGGTTGTTATGATGCTGGTCTTGTCCCAGTCCATGATGTGGTTGTGTGTTTTGCAGTGATCCTTTATGGCAGACTTTTTGTTCTCTTGCTGTGCCATGTTTCTCTGTGTTCTGGTGAGCCTGGCTGCTGTCTCTTTCTCACACTCTGTTTGATGTTCTGTTT
>JAPTHA010000010.1:18423968-18439484 GCA_029814585.1 Gymnapogon annona | reverse complement strand
AATTCTATGACATTTCATTACCAGATTCATTGTGTGTCTGTGTAATGACAATAAAGGAAGTCTAAGTCTAAGTCTAAACACTTAATTTCAGATGATTTAAAATTATTTCCAAAGACTTCTACTTTCTAGCACGCTGTCTGTACCGTCACATTTTCTAGAACAATGTTCATCTCTGAACATGTTTCATTCTTTTGAAATGTGTGAACAAATGACAAGTTTCCATAATGTAAAAATGCAACAACCAAAGATTCCAAAAACAAAGTATTTTTCTACTTGACCTGCTTTAATATCTTTCAAGAAAATCCATGTAAAGCCTAAACATGGTGTTCCTCTATTTCACACATATTTGGTCCCATCACTTCTTTTTAACCTCTTTCTCGTGCTTTATTGCATGAATTTTCAAGATTGTTTCTTTCTATGTCCCTTTTAAATAAAATATATTCATCTCAAAGGATTTTTTGGAAGAAATGATTCTTATACTGCTTCCTGTGTTCTTCAATTGCTCTTATCACAGATATTTCCTAATGTTCTCTTTGTTTTATTACAGAGGAGCTGCTCTAGTCGAATGAATAACAGAATAAAGGACTGAAAAATCCTTAAGTCTGCAGTCACACTAAACATATTCAGTTAAGCCACTGAAAAGTAAAAAAACAAAAACTAGAAGAGTTGACAGTGATCTTTTGCCACATACCCGTATCCGGCCAAAAAGCCCAAACTGGGCGGGCTGACTTGGTCACTGAATACGTAGAGATCCAGGCCATCGAACTTTGTATTCTTACTTATGGGAGCCTTTTCTGTTTGGCTGACGCTCCACCATTCCTGTGTCTGTTCAGAGTTGTTGTGCTTCCCTCGCTGCAGCGTCAGAGTTATGTTAAACATTTCATCTGTTAGGATTAAACATAAAATTGTGTGTAATTTAACCAACATCAAACACACACCTGCTGCATTTCACTACAATGAACACTGATTTTTTTTTTTGACAAATGGTGTCATTCACCTTTATAAAGCTGCTCAACGGGCTTAGAATCAGAGTCACTGGGGGCTCGAATATATCGAGGGAAAATATCTCTCAGGGTTCTGAAAAGGAAAAGCATCTGTTAGTGTTTTTATATATGGAGCATAACTGCGGAAAATAAACACAAGTTCTGTACAAGTAAGAGTCACATTTTGAAAAGCACTCATTATCTGACTGTAAAATTCACTGTTATATCCAGATGAGTTGTTCGTGTATTAAACACATGCCCATAAGGAAGGAGGTGTTTAAGCACAGCTGATAAAGCTGCTCCACAGACAGTCTTATTTTAAGCATTTACAGCTTCCAGCTTCTAACAGTCACCATTAATGTTTTAAAGCAGCAAATTTCATCAGCATCAGATGTATTTACAGATTATTGGAAGTTCATCACTGCCCAGAGCATCTCTCTCTCTCTCTCTCTCTCTCTCTCTCTCTCTCTCTCTCTCTCCATCCATCTCTCCATCCATCCTTTACAGATTAGTGGAAGTTCATCAACACCCAGAGCATTTAAGGACTGAGTGAGGATGAGGAACATGCACAGGTTCTCATACAGATTATTATCAAAAGGGTGAAATACAAAGCATGGCTAGGTATGCAGTCAGCGTCATTTGGCACAAAAGACAATTCAACATCATATCCCGTGATTAATGAGTCTTATCAAAAGGGTGAAGTATAAAGCACTGCCGGAAAAGTTACCTGGTTTTAACTCAGCAGTTAGTACAAATCCTTCCATTGTGTATGTACTGCAGTGCATAATATGTTTCATTTGCAAAAAAGTTCATTTATTGTAAGTGATGCTGTGAGTAGTTTCTCATTTCTGAAACAACCACCAGCTTGATAGACCATAAAGATCAAACCGTTTCATTAAGAACAGGTCATGTGATCTTATGAGCCCAGATTGACGCTGTTCCACCTCTTCAAGGTGAGAAGAGAGCTAGATAAAGTGATTATCCATCATGCCTAGTGCCTACAGTTCAAGCCTGTGGGGGTAGTGTTATGATCTAGGGTTTGTTCATTTGGTCAGGTCCAGGTCCAGTATATACAGTACATACAGTTGTGGTCAAAACTTTACATACACTTGTAAAGAAGATAATGTCATGGCTGTCTGGAGTTTCCAATAATTCCTACAACTCTTATTTTTCTGTGATAGAGTGATTGAAACACACACTTTTTTGTCACCTAAAACATTCATGAAGTTTGGTTGCGTTTATGAATTTATTATGGATCTACTGAAAATGTGACCAAATCTGCTGGGTCAAAAATATACATACAGCAATAGGAATGATTAAGTTTGGTTATCTAGAACGTTGTGTCAATCAAATTAGCGTCATGGCATGACATCTTACCTTTTTGTGAGTGTTTATGATTGACTAAAGCTAGTGACTTCTCTGAGCTCATTTAAATAGGACTCAATGAAACTACTATTTAACTCGTCGGCAAACATTACAATGGGAACGTCAAAGAAGCTGTGCATGGATCTAAAAAAGCGAATCATTGACTTAAAGTAGTCAGGAAAGTCACTTGAAGCCATTTCAAAGCAGCTACAGGTCCCAAGAGCAACTGTGCAAACAATTGTTTGCAAGTATAAAGTCAATGGCACAGTTGCATCACTGCCACGATCAGGAAGTAAATGTAAGCAATCACCTGCTGCTGAGAGAAAACTGGTCTGGTTGGTCAACAGTCACCAAGAGCCACAAAAAGGCAGGTCTCCAATGCTTTAGAGGCTGTTGAAACACAGGTGTCAGTGTCCACAGTCAAGTGTGTTTTGAATAGTCATGGACTGAGGGGCTGCTGTGCAAGAAGAATTGCTCCAGAAGCGGCACCTTAAGGCTCGGCTGAAGTTGGCTCCTGACCACATGCATAAAGATAAGACCTTCTGAAGGAAAGTTCTGTGGTACGATGAAACAAAAATGTAGCTGTTTGGCCTCAGTGCCCAGCGATGTGTTTGGAGGGGTCAAGAAGACCATGCCCAGCGTTAAGCATGGTGCTGGTGGTAATATGCAGTGGGCCTGTTATACTGCCGATAGAACTGGTGATTTACATAGAGTAAATGGGATAATGAAGAAAGAGCATTACCTCCAAATTCTTCAGGATAACCTAGAATCATCACCTCCAAAGTTGGGTCTTGGGCCCCAGTTGGTTGTTCCAACAGGACAATGACCCCAAACATACATACAAAGTGGTCATGGAATGGTTAAATCAGACTAGAATTAAGGTTTTAGAATGGCCTCCCCAAAGTCCTGACTTAAACCCACTGAGAACATGTGGATAATGCTGAAGGAACAAGTCCATGTCAGAAAACCAACCAACTAAGCTGACCAGCATCGATTCTGTCAAGAGGAGTGGTCAAAGATTCAACCAAAAGCTTGCTAGAAGCTTGTGGATGTCTACCAAAAGCATCTTATTGTAGTGGAAATGTCCAAGGGAAAGGGAACCAAATATTAGCTTTGCTGTATGTATATTTTTGACCCAGCAGATTTGGTCACATTTTCAGTAGATAGATAATAAATTCATAAAAGAAGCAAACTTCATGAATGTTTTTTGTGGCAAAGAAGTGTGTGTTTCAATCACTGTATCACAGAACAATAAGAGTTGTGGGAGTTATTGGAAACTCAACATGGCCATGATATTATTTCCTTTACGTACCTAGTTTACGTATGTAAACTAGGTACCACAACTTTTGACCACAACTGTACCACAGTTTGACCACAACTGTATATCTGAACAGTGAGCACAGCTTAACCGGAGACAAATTCCTTTCTTGGCCAAACATGGCCAAAAAAGAATGATTGATTGATTAAGATATAATGATGTCATCTGGATCTGAATATACTGAAGAACCAGGTGTACCATCAGCGGCCTTCTTTCTTCCCTGATGACACAGACATATTCCAGGGTTACAACACCAGGATTCATCAGGAACAGATTGTGAGAGACTCGTTCAGGGGACATTGTTTCACACATGGATTCACCACCAGAGTCCAGACCCGAATCCCATTGAGAATATTTAGGATGGGATGGAGAAGATTCTCTCAAAACAAGACCTTGGTGAACAATTAATTTAACTGGGGGGAGAAATACACCTGGCATAATGTGTTGTGACACTGCATAAATTGTGGGTGACATAAGGAATGCCACAGCAAATGTGTGGTATAATCCAGGTTGAAGAAAGTCTAACAAAATAATGTGTGTAACTTCTTATCGGGCTGGAGATTTTGCAGACAGGGCTTATCTAGGGTTTAAAATAATCTTTTAAAAAATTATTACTGTATATGATCAACTTACTGTATATTGGTACAATTGTAACTGAAATTAATATAAAACCAATCAACAAAGATACCGAGACATTAAAATTAGTAATAACAAATACTGTAGATTCAATAATACATCATTTGCACGAAAACATCTAGTGGTTTTTTATTTTCATTTGAGACACCCAGAAGATGAAAGCGATATCTTAACATAATCTCCTCTGTGATGACACTAAGACAACATACTTACACATTTGTTAGTCCCATCGCCTGTCCCGTCCCACTGAGGAGCATGATGAGCTCTTTCTTTGTTTTTGTGTCCAGAGGTGTTACTCGCTTTCCAGACGCTATTTCAGCTTTTGCCCCAAGACTAAAGTTTCTTTAAGCACATAGAGAAAAACACCCAAAAATTAAGTATCGTTTCTACTATCTTACAGTCTTTGTTAGTTTACGTTCTGAGAAAAGAAAACACACACATCAGGTCTTTAAAACCCACTCATTGCCCACTACATTAGGTACACCTATCCAACTGCCTATTTAGGCAAATATTTATTCCATTTGGGATCTGGTGGAATGGAAGGTCATGGGTGTGTAGCCCACAAATCTGATAGAACTGTGTGATATGATATTTGTCAATAAGACACAAAACCTCTGAGGAATGTTTCTGTTAGTGTGTTTACATCAGCAAAGTAAAGAGTTACAGCAGTTTGATCTGGTACTAGGAAGATTTTAAGATCCCCAAACAAAGTAGCTGCGATGCGCAAAGACTGGCTCATTATTCTTATTCTAAACAATGAAGTTCGACACGTCCTGTAAAGAAGTTTACTAAAGTTTAAATCGATATCATTGCTGTTTGCTAAATTTGAGACTTTGTCCATAAACATATTATTGGAAATGATGTAAACTTAAACATGCCTATGACACTAGTTTTTTATAACATCTGTCTTTAAATAGAGAGAGATCCTTTACTCCAACTGATGTTTCTCATCATAGCAAAACAACAATCCACGTTCTACCTTGATATATATTTTAAATTATTATCATTATTGTATTATTATTATTATAATTATTTTTTAAATGTCATTTTTACCTGTGTCTCTAAAGCACTTTGGGTCAATTTCTGTTGTTTTTAAATGTATTATTTAAATAAATTGACTTCCTGCCTGGATAGCTCAGTTGTTAAGGCACTGCTCGTGCATAGGGGACTGGGGTTCAATTCCCGGTATGAGAGTCCAGTGGGTTGTGTCAGGAAGGGCATCCGACATAAATCGCCTGCCAAATCAAATATGCAAATTGGATTCGCTGTGGCGACCCCGGAAGGGAAAAGCCGAAAGAAATCATCATTTAAATAAATACTAAATAAATACTATCCCCAGTGTTGACTGAGACACATTGTATGGTTCTAGCGCATGTCACCGCTGATGACAGAACATGTATCAATAGTCTCCTGTTGTTTTTGTTTGTTTGTTTTTTTGTTTTTTTTACCTTTGAACCGACCAGGACACAGTGATGGGGAAGTCCTCGTTTTCAGTGGCTAACATTTCTATCAGGTTTTTCCTGCTGGGTGGACTGATGGTCCACAGAGAATTAGAGTTGCCTTTCAGCTCAGCAATGATCAGGTCCTCTGGCATGTAACCCTCCAGCCACTGCAAAGCTTCCTAACAACAGAGAACAGATCAGAACAGAGTCTCACAAAAGCATTTACTACAGATACAACATCTAAAATGACTTAATGTTGATCATGTGTGATTGGACTGAGGCGGTCCAGACTGTGTGAACACCTTCAGGGACACTGATGATGGTCTGAATGATGCTAAATGTCTGATTTTACATTTGGCATTGGCCAAGCTGATGTTTTTAAAATTATTTTGCCTTTAATGTAAATGAATCTACTTAAATGTTTTAGTTGTGAAACTGATGGCATTTTAAACACTGCAGTGTGTGATTATCAGCGGTAAAATATCTCCACTTAATGATTTGATATCTGGTTCCTGGAGAATAAATTGTGATAATGTGATATCATATCTCATTATCTCATGTATCACCTCATCCCAGTTCTCATGTTGTAGCTCCACTACACATCGGCAGGAGAAAGGAGATGAAGCAACAGACATTCGACAGAAACAAACCCTCACTCTGGTCTAATCTCACTTTAGATTATATTTGACTTTATATTCATGCGTTCTGTAATTTTTATTCCTGTCAATTAATTAATGAATCCATCTATCCATCCACTTATCTGTCCATCCATCCATCTGTCAGTCTGTCAATTCATCCATCTGTCCATCTATCTATAAACACTTTTGGAAGTAACAGTTGCTTATAGATTAAAATAGTCTACAAATGGTTTTATATGGTTGATCAAGGATAGACTAGTGTATCGTTCAAAGCTCCTTCTGCCAACTCCCCGATCCTTTGCTCTTCAGCTCTCGTTGTGTATTTAAGAATGTTTAAGCATCCTTGAAGATGACACACAGAGGTCGATTTGTGGGTTACTATTGAGAATCAAAGAATCGAGGAACCGAAGAGGTGAAAAATAAGGAACTGAGAACATGTCATACTCAGCAACAGCTGTCATCATTGTGCTGTGTGTTGTACTTACATCATCGCTATACCTCATTACAAATGCATGATACTCCTCTGGTGTCACATTGTGCAGTTGCTTCTGCTGGGCACTCATAGTGAAGATGGGCTGTGACAAGAGAAAAAACACATTTTACAAACACGTTTGAGCTTGTTATGTTATATACTGTATCTGTTTCTCTTTATAACCTTCAAACAATGTAGAATCTGACTTCCTCAGAGCATAGTATTATTATACATACTACGCTCTGTCAGCAGAGAAAAAGATAACATCAAAACCTCACTCACCGTGAAAATAAGAAAGAATACAGTCACTTCTGTTACAAAGTACAGCAAGAATGAACTGTATTGAATGACTGAGGAGGAGTTTTAGAAAAATCCTGTTGGAATGTTTATATCTACAGTAGATTTCCTTTCACTATCGAAAGTAGTCTTTAGACTTATTTCTATTTTAAGCTTATTTTTACCCTCACACTAATCAGTCCTGGCTTAAATGGAGGAAAGTGTGTGCAAGTGTGTGAACTCTGCAAGGAAAAATTAAATGAAAAAAGAAGCACTTGAAAGTGATGCGGATTGGCTTCAACATTATTATGTGCTGACCTAATGTTTATGATGGGCCGGAAGTAACTACATTTAATGTTCATTTTGCATGAGTACTTGCCTCCTTTTTTCCATTCATGAGTATTTTTTAATCCCTAACTATTAATGGTTTTTGATAAACACAGTTTTTACAAAATCACATGATTAATTTTTCATTTTACTTAACATTTTACTGCTACATTTTCTGAACAGCCACCAGTGACCAGGAGCATAATCTGATCTACAATGACTAACTACTTCTAGATAGATAGATAGATAGATAGATAGATGGATAGATAAATTGATAGATCGCTCAATCTTTATTAATCCCTCGGGAAGGTTCCTCTGGGAAATTGGTGACAATCTACAATGGTCTACAATGGCTGTAGATGTACAATTTTACGTTATGTTAATGAGGAATTTTGTAGATAGTTAAATATTTCTTTACATTTCTCTGTTACCATCAAAAATCTTTTGAATTTACTCTGAGCTTTTAAGAATATCTACACGATCAGTGAATAAAATGCCGAAAAATATCCTAGATTTTCACAGAAAAAAAATCCCAGATTTTCACAGAAAAAAAATTAAGATGCGAGAGAGAATAACAGTATATATTAGGAATTATATATTATATATATGAGGCACTTCAAATATCAAAGTGAAACCCTACAGCCATGTAACCTATAACGAAAGTGTTTGATTTTAAAAACTTTAATATGGACAGAAAAATGAAAAGAAAGAAACTTCCCACAGGTGAAATAATAGCAGTGTGTGTCTGGACCAGACCTGAAAGCCAGCCAGGGTAATCTCAAAGGAGACGTCCAGTGGCGTGTTGACCACTCCTGCCACAGACTTGACAAGTGACATGAAGAGGAGCGGAAACCAGACGATACAGATCAGTAGGACTACGATCATCCCTCCCATGCCGTATTTGACCACCTTTTTCTTCTTCTGGCCTCGTGGCTGGGGGTACCTCTGCAAGGTTGAGAAGAGGGTCAGCTGGATGGTCATTTCTGGAGACTTGACATCCTATGATTCTTTTCTTTGCTATTGCGGGGCTATTTATGTACATACATAATGTACATTGAAAAAAAAAGGTTGTGTTTAGATTTTTCATCAGACACTATTACAGTTACATTCATACACCACAAGACAATACTGCCAACCCACAAGGACATGGTCAGAGACAGCAGACGAAACATAACAAACAAAACAAACAAGAAACAGAACAAAACAAACACATAAGTGAACTGCATGAGTCACAGAGAGACCTCACACCTCCGAGCTCCTACAAACCCTGCTCAGGTATAAAGAGCTGAACAAAAGTGTTGCGCTGGTAAATTTTCCATGCATTTTATAAATATAAATGGTTCATACAACTGTTGACTTCTAACCACATCCTTTTTGGTAGGGGGGTTTCTGATTTCCATTTTCTATCAATACATTTCTTGGTGATTGTCAAGAGAATTCTTGTCAGTTTTTCACATAGTTTGACAGTTTGAGTTAGTTAGATTTACTAGTAGATATACTTCAGTGTCCAGTGAATAGGTGACCCCATGAATATTGCACATTACCCTCCTCCACAAAACCCCTGCAATTTAGAACACTGACAAGTCAAATGAAGGAATGTTCCTTACTCCGAGCCACATCTAAAGCTCAAAGGTGATGCATTAGAGTTATATTTATGTAATTTATGTGGGGTAATATGATGTTCATCTCCATCAGCTGATATAATGTTCAGCTGATGGAGATGAACTGGATCAGTCTGTACCCAGTATTCAAAGTAGAGGTGAGTCCATCTTTGGATCAGTCTATACCTGGTATAAAGTAGTGGTGACTCCATCTCTACATAGATTCCCCCATAGCTGTTCCTCAATGGTGATCCTTAAATCCCTTTCCCATTTAACCCTTGGTCTTTCCTTTTCTAGTATCACAACAGTCGACATAAGGGTTGTACGCATCCTTGAGATAATTCTAAATAATGATTAGTCAACATGGCACAGATGGAGGCATGGGTGGTAGTTTCCAATTTCCCTTTTTCTGAACCCTCATAACAATCTTGGTAATAAATTGGACCTTCATGTTTAAAAATGGAACACATTTAGGATAGGATGCACTTGAGAGCAGAGCTGGGAAACACTACAGTGGTGCATTATTTACATAAGTGAGAAAGAAACAGGCAGCCCATTGAATCTGTTCTCAGCCAGTGCATGTCTGAGTTTAGTCGTCACGATTCACAAAGAAAAAGCACATAATGACATTTTTGAAAATATTCCAACATGACAGGATTTGGCTCTAAAACGTGTCTCTCCTCATATATTAAGTGAAGGTACAATGAAACACACCTTCTCAGATTCTCTCCAGCATTTGAGGATGAAGATGTGAGCGTAGATGTCCTCCACACAGATCCAACTGGACAGAGACAGCGAGGTGTCCGTCCAAACCCAGTCCATCACGGCTCGCAGCTCGGTCAGGAACGGTACCAGGCGGAAACTAGAAAAAAAATAACACTTGTCTCAGGCTTAATAAAGGACTAAAAAATAGGATTAACTCCAGGATGTAGGCCAGTAGGATGAGTGACATCCCCTCGTAAGATCAAGTACAACTCATCTCACCCTCACCCCATAGTGACCCCTGTAGATTGACCCTAGTGGGGCTGATTGGAAATACCTTGCCAGAAAAAGGGTGAAAATTTCTGTTTTGGGTAAAAAACCTTTGGACTTCGAAAAACGTCTTTACTACATGAAAGAATAACCACATTGGAGCTGCAAATGCATCCTTCATATAATGAGTTTAGACAATTCCAAAACTCCTTGTCTGCTGGGGCTCAGTTTGTAGGCCAGGTTGTCCAAATAAGGGTTGGTGGTTCGAATCCTGTAGAAGTGTCTTTAGGCAAGACACTGAATCCTCAATTTCTCCCAGTGCAGCCTGGTGCATGTGTGTGAATGGGTGAATGTGAGACATGAAGATGTGGGAAAAAGCACTATCAATGCTGTTGCCATGTTTTTATATCTTTAGATATTTTAATACCATGACGCACTTCCTTAAACTCCACCAAACGTTCCACCAAAATAGCTTCTCTCCTGTCACTGTTATGCAAATGTATTCCTGACCTCAGCACCACTCGAAAACTAGCTAAAGATTTCAGATAACTTTCAACCATATTCCACTGATATGGGGGAATCCATATCCACCTACAGCACTTGCCAACAAAGTGTGGAACAGAGGTCTGATACGCGACGCAGTCGTGATCTGTAAAAGCTCAAAATCTAGTTAGACTTGTTAAGGAGATATGAACTCTCGTCCATACACAGAAGGTGATGATGATGTAATATGAATGCCACCCTCTACGAAATACAAGTGAAAAAAGGATTAAAGGTCAGACAAAAATCTCAGCTGGACCGACGGGTGGATGGAATTCCTGTGCAGGACACAGCGTTATAAAAGCAGCCTTGTTTCTTTGCCATCACTGAGGTCAATAAGAAACAGTGACATTGCACTTTATTCACTTAATTAGTTATTTATCCTTGATAGAATTTACCCATTTTATCTTTTCACTTATTCATACAGTGAGTTGTGGGGTACTGAGCATTTTTTGTCTTGAAACTCAATCACATGCCTGCTGAACGGGTACTATGTGTGTTTTATAGTAATACTAAAGCAATCACTATGTCTGCAAAACTAATCTTTCCACGGGTATAAATAAAGTAACCTCAAACCTTAATATCTACAGTATACACCATCAGTGGCAGGCAAGGGGATAATAACAGGTGGAAGACTGTTGGGTGCAAAGTTCTGTAGAAATATAACAGATTTTGTGGAAGTAATCCACTCCTTGTGTAAGTACATTAATTTATTTGCTGGTGTCCAATAAAGACACAATCTCACTGAATTATACTTTATGACATTAGACCATTAAATTCATTAAACTAAAAACAAAGGTGAGGACATTTTTTCTTAAATGGAGGGAGTATAGATTCTAGGTTGCATCATATGTGTACATTCTTACCTCATCTCTTTTCAGCAAAGACTCATTTTAAAACCGTTACTCAGAAAATATCGCATGTTCTTAATAAAGTCTTATTCACATCTTTTGAGTGATGACTCCACTACGAATTCCCTTTTGTTTTCTAGCAGCAGCTTTTTCACATCCGCACATCTCAGGAGTCTTGGACCTGTTTGGTCAGCTGGAAGAAATGATAGTTTCCCAGCATAACTCACCCTTGAAACAGGAAGAGGTTGACATAATTGTAGCTCTTTGTGAGAAAATTTCCCAGCACGCGGGTGGGATAACCACAGCGGATCTGATAAGCCGACAGCCCAAAGTAGATGCACTTGACAAAGTACCACATCTGAGCCACTGTGTTATCACTGAAACGCCTACGAAAGGGAAAAAGAGTGAGTTAGTTAATAAATATAAAATATGTAACACTTTTTTATGCCCGAAAACAGCTTACGCTTCTCACACGCCAAAGATCAACAAGATACTGAGGAATTTATTTTGATTATATTTTTGCATTAGTTTCCCACTGTTAGACAAAAGAGCCGAGAAATAAATAACCTTCATAAACAATCATTTGTTTATTTTCTGAGTCATTGAGGTCCTCTGCTGATAGGACATAGAAACAATTACACTTAAAAAATAATCAAAACCAAAGTGTTAAGGAAATATGCTGAAAATATTTAAGATTATTAGATGATTATGAATAATGTATTTTGTGTATTACTATAAAATGGGCACATCATTATTTTATCCTGTTGTTGTGAAATTGTATGATTTACACTCTATATAATAGGTATTGTATTAGATGATTATGAATAATGAGTAATGGAGAACTTTAAGACTGCTGCTATAAAATATGATAGATTAGGTCATTATATTGGATGTGGGGTATATGATATTGTGTAACTACTGCCATTCTTCATATTGTACATTGTTTGTAGACATGTATAATGAGCATTTGGTCAGGAGCATTGGACAGAGTTCATTTTTGGCATGTGTATTTTTTGAGCTGCATTTTGGAACTGGTAGAAAAAGATGGGGTAAGGAGCAGGAGTGTACAAATTGCACTTCATTCCACTCCTTTTTGTATGTTTAGTTTTTCTTTGCTTTGATTTCTTGTTTTTACAAACCAAAACAATCCCAGCTAACCAACATGTGGAAACAGCTGTTAAACTCTGTGTCACTGCTTCAATGACATATACAGATAAACAACCAACCACTCCCTCATTCGCAGGGTTGATTTAGATTTAGATTAACCAATAAACCTAATAAACCTTAATGGGTGGGGTGGTGGCGGCCTGGAGTACCCTGAGAGTATCCACACAGACATGGAGAAACTATGGAAACGCAACACAGGAAGGCACCACAGGCCGTTGCTGGGATAAAACCCAGGAACTTCCTGCTGTGAAGCAACAGTGCTAAACACAGACCACCTGGCCAACAAATACTACCAGCCTCAATGCGATCCAGTTATATTCAACTAAATATGGACATTTAATGACATAAGAGAAAACATAAATAGATCAGAGTCTTACTTGTCTGTGACTCCTGGAAGAATGAAGAACATCCAGAAATGGATCCCAAAGACCAGAATGACCTGGAAGATCACTTTTCCCATGACCGACTTTCTCAGGTAGAGGGCCCGGTCCACCACCATTGTACCAAACTGGATTAAGACCATGACCAGGAAGGGTCCTGGCACCTGGTCCTCAGATAGAGATGAAGTAATGTCTGCAGCAGAGTGTTTCTGAAGGAAATATGCAACAATAACAATAGGAATGGGAGTATGAAAGGGATGTACAATATATGTAAATGAGTAAACAGACCCCTTTGTAGTGAGTCTGATTACATGTACACCAGCACTCTGATCATGGCTGATTATTGAAGTGACCATGTAAACAGGGTAATCTGATTTGTTTTATAAGATAATGACAGTAATCTGATTATGACACATCAGATTAACACACCTGGATTTCTCCGCAATATCCTAATGTCTTTCTGCCTTTTTACAGGTTAATCTGATATTTAGTTCTTTTATGTCTGCACATCTGTAAATACAATTAAAATAGAGAACAAAAGTTATGTAGTCAAATGTGAGTGGAAGACAACAGGAAGTTTGAGATATATCTACAGATATGTACATACAGTATGAACTTTGCAAGAAATCTGATAATGGACTGGAGCGTCCACATGGAGGTTTTTCAATTATTGCATTGCTTAAAGCGCATGTAACTGTGATAGATTTGATTGTTACAATTATCCAATTACTTGCACTTATCTGACTTTTATGGTCATTGAAACAAATTTTTGTTATACATAATGATGAAACTTACACCAAATGCCCAAAATCCAAACACAATGATAATGAAGTCAACGGTGTCTGCGAGGAACATCAGCACATAGACGTCTGTTACTGCGCTGTACTCTGGATGGATCAAGTTATAGAAGAACTGCCGCATGGGAAGGTAGATCTCCAGAAACCTAAGTGGAGAGGGAATTTCAAGAAAAACGGAAAAAAACATGTCATTATGTTACATACCCCATGTGCTGACAATGTTAACGCAGATAAAACTTACATTTTGTAAAAACTGACGGAACTATTCGCTCCATATGTTTTCAGTTACCAACCTAGATGTAATATCTCAGAAACCACTTGCTCCATTACAATTAAATTTAGAACAATAAAATGTTTTGTTGCTCTATTGCAGCACTCACAAAAAAGACACAGACTGGCCGGATGGTAATGCTGTAATTAAAGATCTAAATATAGGCATCTGAAAGGTTAGAGCTGATGGACCACAGATCTGGTTTTCCACAGCACTCCCTCCATTATGGCCCACTTCTTATTTGAACACTTCGTATTAACTTGTATACAATGGAGAATTAGAGCCACAATAAGGAAGAACATGTGAAAAGGTAGGTTTTATTTTTTATTTTGCAATTATGTGGAAAACGGTTTTCCTAAAACATAATAAAAAGCACTTCATCTATGTTTTTAAAATTATATAGGCCTACTCATTGATAATAATATGAAATAATAATAACATAGATAAGACAATCTGTGCAGAGAGTACTAATAATAGTATGAATACCTATTGTATGCCAGATTGCTTCGGTTCATACGTGCTGGTATCTTTATGCCTGACTTTTTCCACAGCAGCATAATTTTATGCTTGATCCATGATGAAGATAAAATAAAAATACATGGCTGGAATGGGTTAATGTCAATATTTTGGAGCCCCCTCCCTCCAAAATTTCCCCAACCATGATTTCAGTGAAGTTCATGTCTCACTAAGAGGAGTCTAATCCTTTACTTTCACAGCAAAGGTCCACATACAGTAGTGTCTATGTACCTGTACAATAACTCATGAGCGCAGCCACAACAGTCATATTGATTATTATAGTCACTATGTTGTGTGGGCACAGATATCGATACAATCACAGATGGAAACACTGTAAAGTATTAACTTATTCTAGATCATTCCACCATGATACTGGACCCTTATACCCCCTTGTCTTCGACCTGCTCGAGCTCCAAACCTTGAGGATCTGTTCTCTGCACTGAGGGCGTATGTTTGGAGTTATGGCCAAAAACATGATTTCTAAAATCACAGTCTTGACCTTTGACAGCTAAATTCTTCTCAGTTCACCCTTGATTCCAAGGGGAGGTTTCCTTATATATTCCTTCTTGGTTAGTCACAGGAGAACGTTCAATGACAGATGAGTTCCATTAGCGATGCCATATTTTAATTTTGAAAAAAGAGCACACTTGGTTCCACTATGAGATGCTCAAATGATCACATGGTACATACTGTAAGTACTGTAGTATTCTGTGCAAAACTCCTATAAACCAAGAGAAATACTTAACATTCACTATGTATGTTTCTTTCATCATCATATTGATAACTACTATCTATTGCATATTGTACAAATCGCTGTTCTAAATACAGTGTTTGTAATATGCACTCTTGATACATATTTATTTATTTAGAACATGTGTATGCAACTCCGGTCCTGGAGAGCCGTAGTCCTGCATGTTTTAGATGTTTCCCTCTTCCATGATGGAAGAGGGAAACATCTAAAACA
>JAPTHA010000010.1:18411241-18421914 GCA_029814585.1 Gymnapogon annona | reverse complement strand
CACATCCAGAAGTCTTCACCAAGACTTCAGAGGTGTCCTCCTGCTGACGAAGCTTTTGCGATAGAAGCGAAATGTCCTACCTTTTTCTACAAGTACAGATGATGACAGAGGAAACCCTTGCCATAACACTAACATGAATGTCAAAATATACAAACATATCTAGACCTGAATATATATACACTACAGGCCAAAAGTTTGGACACACCTTCTCATTCAATGGGTTTTCTTTATTTTCATGACTATTTACAGTGTAGATTATCAATGAAGGCATCAAAACTATGAATGAACACGAGGAGTTATGTAATGAACAAAAAAAGGTGAAATCACTGAAAACATGTTTTGTATTCTAGTTTCTTCAAAATAGCCACCCTTTGCTCTGATCACTGCTTTGCACACTCTTGGCATTCTCTGGATGAAATGGTTTTCCAACAGTGTGGAAGGAGTGCCCTGAGGTGTAGTATGAAATAGTCATGAAAATAAAGAAAATGCATTGAAATGATAAGGTGTATCCAAACGTTTGGCCTGTACTGTATATATATATATATATACACACACACACACACACACACACACACACACTGTATGTGTGTTTGTGCACTTTTTTCCCTTTTCTTTTTCTGTTGATTGAATGGAGCAAACCCAGAGATTACTCAAGTATTTTGATTCTGATATTGCATTCAAAAGAATGGGATAGCTACCTCTGTCAAGGACACGAAAACAAAATTAACTCAGATTAACTGAATTACAGAGCACAAATATTGTACCGTTTAATGATAAAAGCTTTCCCTTTGTAGACCTGCTCCCTCAGCTTCTCCATGATCATCTGTTTACGTGTCTTTTGATGAACACTGGCTTCACTGCCATCTTTGTGACTGCTGTTGCGGGAAGCGGTACTTCCTGTGGAAATAATTCACATTTTGAGAAGTAAATGAGCTGTAGCAAGGCACTGAGTGACCAAAACAGTCAGGGAGGTGTAAACAAAAAGCTCATACAAGGATCAGGGCTGCAAACCACAAGAAATAGTGTCTTGTAAAACAAGATGAAACAGTTGCTGAGTCATTATTGCATGATCACTGATTCTGGGAAACACTGAAATAAATTCGACATCTTTACCTCTCTTTGACCTGGCAGAAGAGTGGACAGATCGCTGAGAAATATGAGATCCACCACTAGAGCTTTTGCGACGCTGGTAGGTCTGTGGTTGCGGGTATTGCACCTGGACGTGTCCTGAGTCTATGGACGTCCCAAAGGTTATGGATCTCAAGGTGTGCGTGGATCCTCTCCTCTCACGAACCAACGAGGATACAGGTTCAGACTCCTTGTCACTCTCCTCTCTGTCTCTTCTCTCATCCTCTGACTCCACTGGTGGAGGTGGTGGTTCTTTCTTTACTTTAGTGTCGTCTTCATCCCATAGACCATGGCACTAGAAATGGAGAAAGAAGTTAAGACACTAGACATTAAGCAGGGATTTCAAGTGTAGTTTAGATTACAGTCCATTATTAGTCCCACTTGGGGACATTTCCAATTAATAGTAAGTTAATAGGATGAGCCACCATTACAACCTATAGTGCATTGATAGTCACTCTAAAGTTGCTTATCTAATGATATCCTTGGAAGACTGCAAACCATACAGGACGTATACTTCTTTTATTTCATCCCTCCTGATCACTAGAGGACGGTGTTGAAAGCATTGCATTACACTTTTTGACAGTGTTAAGTTGGATTGCTTTCTGTTGCTCAATACTTCCTTGCCAGATCGGTTGGAGCAGCAGATTTCACCATCCAAGAGCTGCGACTGGCTACTCCTTGTTGGTGGATTTTCTTGAAGGTATTTAACTAGACTTGAATCTTCTGTCGGTGAGTGACCCTCTCCCTGACTCTTGGCCTTTAAGTGACTACACTGTTTTTACGCTGTGGTAATTTTGTGAACAAGTTTGAAGGCAGCATTCACGACCCTGCTCCCATCATTTGGAGTGTAGAATATTGTTGCGACTGAATGGTGTATGTTTGCAAACTGCAAACTGTTTTAGCTGTTTATTGTGACCAGTTTGAAAAGTTTGGTCCTAGGTCTGCTTGATTTTTCTTTTTTGAAATCTTGATATCAAAATGTAATATTCAAGTAAAAAACCTTTGGTGCCTAAAGTGTTAATAATGACATCAGGAGAAACCCTGCATATCTGTGCTGCAGATCTATCTAACATCCAGCTACTGTACCAGTAGCTGGATGTTAGACACTGCAACACTGTATGTACAATGTTGCAGTTTGGAACAGCTTTATCCACGTGGTGTGTGTTTACCTTCAGGATAGATCTGTGGAAGAACAGTGCCAGTAACTGGACCAGGTCATAGTGGACGTAACCATCCTTCTTCTCCACACCGATGATGTTTGGAGCATGATATGGTTTATTCTTTTCAAGACTCTGCTTGTGGAAGGGGAAGAACCCAAACTGGAAGAAGTACTTGATGACAATGGTGACCTGCAGCATAAACAAAATCTGAGTCTTAGACAGAGAACAGAGAAATGTCTCAGATTCATTTCCTGTACTGAACATGAATGACTGTTTTATTAGTACCTCGGTATAGACGATGGCCGTCATCCAGTAACGTTTGCTGGGCCGGGGCACCGACAACATGGCCCAGAGGAAGATGGTGATAGGAAGAACCAGGGTGACACACGACGCAGATACCATGTGGTTGATGATGATGACCAGGTAGCACACCATCTCCGAGTGGGCAACCAGCATGTTATAGAGGGCGTAGCAGAGCTGAAGGATGAGGGGCTGGTTTTGGTAGAACTTGTCTGACTGCTCTAGCTCCTCATCATAAAACATTCTGAAATGAAAAAAGATAAAACCACAAATATGAACAAACTCTGGGAAATATCTAATAAACAGCCAATCCAGATGTACACATGAATCTATATATGTTAGGAAGCAAATATATACTGAAGACAGGTTACCAAAAATCATCAAAGGAAGAAGTAGAAAACTTGATTGGATATGAAGAGAAAGTTGTCTAACACTATGGCTTGGCACAAGGTCTTGCACATTTTTACAACAGTTTTTAAAATTTTCTAATGGAAAAACTAATTTACACACTTTAAATCCACTGGCTATGAAGAGCTGCTCCTTTATCATCATCGTGTAAATGTTTGACAGTTATATAACAACATACCAGTCCCATGCATACAAATTTTTTTCATATTTCTTTTTTTCCTCATCATTTCCACTCAATTGTTTTGATGTATGAAGTGAAAAAAACATATCAAACTCCTGAAACCATACCTCCAGGTAAGGATCAGGGGAAACTATGACATTTGTTTCTTTCATCCTCTTTGACATGATGTTCATCCTACCAATTCTGACCCTGCCTATGGTCACTGTACATCTGGTGTCATTCTGTTTCACTTTTTGTTCTCAGTAGCTTCAGTGTCTTTTTTAACGTACTTGTTGAGCAGCAGTTCGCTGGCCGTCAGCTCAGTCGTCATCGACGGCATCACCAGGTCCGACCTGCTGTCTGAGCGGCTGTCAGGGGTCATAGCCATCATCCTCTTTCTGTCGTTGTCGCTTTCATCATCGCTGACTTCCAGACGGTCAAAGCTGACTGCCTTGCTGTAGCTGGGAGGTACGTCAGCGTCTGAGGTTTTAGAAGCGTCTGTATCAGGGGTGTAAAGAAGCCCGACCCCCCCCTCAGTTTGCATGTAGTCCTGTTGTCCTCCGCCATCTTCGCTGTCAGTGGTAAAGTCCTTCTCCTGAACTGAAGGGCCGAACTCTGCCCCTTCCACCCTGAGGGAGGGGCCCTCATCTGGGCCAAATGACCCCCAGGGGGCCCCTTCACTCTCCTGGTCCTCTGATACCCGGAGACTCTCCTTACCCTCCTCTTTCTCCAACACTTCTTGCCCCTCACCTTCCTCTTCCTCCTCAGTCTCCCTGGGCTCTCCATCACTCCATGGACCACCCTCAGCCCCCTCACTCTCATCCAGCTGTTGAGATTCCCACGGGACCTGTTGCTTATCCTCACTTTGATCATGCTCATCTTCTACTTCTTCTATAGTGTCAGTGGTGCCCTGTCTGGAGAAGAGGGTGACGCACTGGGTGGCCTCACTGTGTGGGACGCAAAACAACATGACAACTGGTTAAACTACATTCCATTCAGCAAACTCTTAATTTTCCTTAAAATTTCAGAACAAGCATATTAACAACCAAAAAATCCCTCACAACATCATTGCAACACAACTTTTGTTAACATAGTAGTATTAATAACTGCAGTGCTATTTTTACATTGTTCTCAGAATTTGAAAATCCAACCCATAATTTCCTAAGATTCCAGGTTATCACAGAATGTAAAAAAACAAAAACAAGAAACAGAAAATTAAAATAAATAAATTATTTAAAGGAACAATATAAAGGTGAGGTACAAGTCCTTATGAATATGTATGTATGTGTGTGTATATATATATATATATATATATACATATGTATATAAGTGTGTGTGTGTGTGTGTGTGTGTGTGTTTGTGTGAGTTGGTGAACTTACTCTCTAATGCTCAGACAAGGGATGTTCATCCTCAATGAAATGAAGAAACATTTTGTGACAAAAATAATCTATAATTCAACCATTCATCAGAAATTCAACTGGGCCTCAGTATTTTAATGTAGATCAAATGTAATTAAATGTTAATGGATGACATCTTGAAGGACGTGGCATTTTCAAGTTGCCATGTTTTATAAAATCATACAAAAAATAATGTTAAAACCAACCAGTGCCATGTACAACAAACTCCGCTGCTCCCACGTATTGTAGTTTATTTTGGCATCATGTCTATGCGTCTGCTGGTGTCATCGTGTCTATGCATGTGCTGATGTCAACATATCAATTGTCTCTATGTAGTTGCGAACTTTGAAATTAAACTGATGTATTTATAGGCATGAATTTAAGCCTCTTATGGGTAAATGCAATAAAAAAAAAAGTCATTTTAAGAATTCCAATTTTTTTTTTATAGCTTTGACCCACCTTTACCATAATGTCATCACATCTATTCTGTGTCACTGCCAATCTATAAGTCCAATTTGGTATACATTCAACCCATAGTTCTATTAATAGAATGTTAACAAACAAACAAACAAATACACAAAGAAAACAAGAAACGAACGGAAACAAAAATGATACCCCTTGCCTTCCCTTCAGGGTTCAGGGTAATACAACAAATGATATTTTTAACAGCATAATGAATGAATGAATGAAATACTGCTTTTTAGTTGACACACAGGTAGACAAAGAGACATAAGTACAAGTCATATTGAATGACTGTGTATGTCTGCGTCTTTGACAATGGTCTATATATGGACGATGAAGAGACCAGGCACCTGGACACAAAGCTGCTCCCACTGTCCATTGATGAATTGGACACATCCAGACCATACATCTTTCGCAGTTTGGGCCTGGCACGCTCGCTGGTTTTGGGAATGCACTCTGGCATCCCATCCAGTTCATCCAAGGTAGATTGGCGAGAAAACAGCATGGTGGCCTCAGTGTAGCCACTGAGAAGTGGTGAAGGTGACAGATGGGATGATGAGTGATTAGACAGACGACATGTTGGGTTACAAAGCACAAAAATGCATTTACACAACAGTGTGAACAAACAGCAGGAAAACTGAGCAGAATGGCCTGGTTTTCTGGTCAGGTTGCCATACAAATGCAGCCAGCAATGAAGATGAAATGGCTCCACGATGAAGAAAATCAGAGGATGACTTAAAATGTAATGATTATTCATATAATTAATCACCTTTTTTTTTCACCAGTCAGTGTTACATTTTAGTACGAGTTAAAGCTTAACTGTCTGTTTTGGGATTTAGGTCACAGTTGAAAACACTTTTTGGACAACCTTTAAAATCTCAAATACTATCATGAAACATTCACGGAAAAATGTTCTGTGTGTTTAAAAGGTATAGCTTCCATGAAACAGACACAAATAAAAAGAAAAGTCAGCAGTAAAATTATTGGTACTCAGCAAAAATCTCTTTCAGGACTGTACAACAACCAGGTGTCAAAGACGGGAAAATGCATCACACACTCAAAATGCTCTCACACCCTCTGCCCCCCCCCCCAATCATCATCCAACACCAGTGGCGTGCACAGACATCTTGGGGGGCAGGTGCTCAATGGAAAAAAAGGGCACGTAGGGCAAACTGATGCCTTAATATAACGGTGTGAGATTTGGAACACATTTTCTGTGACAGCATTTATTTTAACATCTTGATAATAACACAAAGGGCAAATAAAATATTGCACGATAATATTGTAAATGACATTAGGATTTTTGTGTTTCTCTGCCTCTCTCATTCTCTAATTTCCAACCCCTTTACATCAGAAACATCAGATGCAGACTGCAGAGACTCTTTTGGAAAATGTTCCATTTAATTATACTTGTCATGTGCATTTCTGTGATGGAATGTTGCTCGATCAACATTCTTTTCAAGAATGCTTTTCAAGAGCAGTATTCCACTTTTATATGCCACCAGTCCTCCATACTGTTCTGTTTGTATAGTTTTCTTCAGTCACCGACAAAAAATAATCATCAATGTGTGACAGCCACACATTCACACAAAACCATTGTTTCTGGAATGACCGCCCTTCAGAATTTTGGGGATATCCAGTACCATATCAGTCTACTGATTTATCTCCTTCATTGTGCGTGCTGATAGACGGCCTATTGCAGGACAGCAGAGAGAACCAAATATGTTGATTAGATCAGACTGCTTGTTGATGTGTCAATGCATCACATCACTGAGATCACCACGCCAGACTGTAAAAACCATGACCTTAGTTCAATTCCCTGCATACGCAATTGTGTTCTGAAGATACATTTTAATAGGGTATTTAAGTTATCATTGTCAAAGTTTTAATAATAGTCTATCAATTTAAATACAAAATTATTACAAGTGTTGAAGCATAGAAGTAACTCATGGTTAGTAAAAAAAAATATATATCGCTAATACAGCCTATTGCTTGATTTAATTCTATCTAATCACTTTGTGTTGACAAAATATATCAAGAACAGCTTTTAAGATATCTCAATAAAATCTGAGGAAAAGGTCCTAAACACTGAACATTACTCTGACCTTTCTTCTTCATGATCATGATTTGTCTCCTCGTCGTCCTCACGTTTTAATCCAGACGAGCAGAGAGCTGTTAACCAGTTGTAGCTCCCTTTTTCTTTTTCTTTCTTAAACCTTTCCTTTCTGTTCACACTGCAATTGGAAAACTAAAAGAAATCAACAATATCCGGGCTGATTCCTGACACTAGGCTACAATAAGGCAGAAAGATATTATTTCTTTCTGTCATTTAGCAAATAAGTCAGAGCAAGTGTTGCTTCTACCTAATGTAGGCTCATAAAAAAACTCACACAAACTAAATATTCAGTGATAGTATATGATCATATAATCAGTAAACTAAATATTCAGTGATAGTATGTGATCATATAATCAGTATACTATCACTGAATATTTATTTTACTGATTAAATGATCATATACTATCACTGAATATTTAGTTGTACCAATTCACCAAATAACACTGGTTGTGTGGTCATTGTTGCGACATTATGTGGATTAACTGGTGATTATTATGGGTGGTATAATTAGTGTTTAGAGTTGCATGAGGAAGATACTTGACAACAGAGACAAATAAATGCACCGCGTGTGCATGTGTAGCTTTGAAATTGAGGCTTATGAACATTTCTGTGTTACCTGGTTTGTCAGGGTGCAGATGCTGCCTGTGGACTGTGTCGCTGCTGCTTTGAGTGTTTCTACTCCTCGCGTTCACATTACGACATGGTGTGTCTTTGTCTGTGCTTAATGTTTATATTGAGAAAAAAAATTGAAGTTGAGACGCGGATGGTACTCGCTTCCTACTGAGGGCAAGGGGCAGGTGCTCCAGCACCACCTGACGTCTATGTGTGCACGCCACTGTCCAACACCAATAGACATAGATTCTCCTTCACACCCTCAAACATCTCTATCTCCACTGTCCAGCACAGGTAGCATTGCGAGTAGTTTACATTTTATTTCATTAAATTGTTTTTCTTCAACATTGCACATTTGCTGCTGTTAAATTGTTTCTCTTTACATGATTCATTCGATGCACTTTTCTACTGCAGCAGAAACATTTTCTCAAGATTTCAGCTCGTGCAGTAGGGAGCATGTGGGCTTAGAGAATGTGATTCTTTATGCAATATATCACAAACGCATGGGGTGTCCAAAAACTTTGTTCCACCACTGTATTTCATAATTACTTTTCAGACTATTTTAGTTGAAGTGGCCCTGCTGTTGTCTAAGAAAATGTATTTCTTGGCACAAGAATGTGTGATTTCAGAGGAGGGGGTAAAACACGGGATTGTTATGTTTATCTGTGAATGTAATATTTTAACTTTAGTTTTTCATTGAAGCATGGACCAGTGGTTACACTTCTGAGAGTCCTGAGGAGGACCCGTCTGGACAGGAGGCGGCTGCTGGCCTTCTACAGCTCATCCGTTGAGAGCTGCTGACGCACTACATCTCCACCTGGTACGAGAGCTGCATTGAAGCAGACAAAGTGAGGCTCCAGAGGACAGTCATAGCAGCGTCGACTGCCCCCTCCCCTCCCCAATGGACATGTGTTTCACCCGGTACCTCAGCAGAGCCACGAAAATTATTAAGGACAGCTCACATCCCGGCTCCCAGCTGTTTGACCAGTTGACCTTGTATATAGGTGCTATAGGTGCATCAAAGCCATACCAAATATACTAAAAAAAAGTTTCTTTCCAAGGGCCATCTTTACCCTGAACACCCTGTACATCTGTGTAATACAAGAAATTCAGGCTTTTAAATATGTACATACATACATACATAGATAAATACATAGATGCCTTTGCACAAAAATAAGAATGGACTGTATATTCTATTTTGCACTGTAGTGTCTATTTTAGATTTTCCAATTCTATATTCCGTTTTAAAATGTTATTTGTCTTAAAATTGCACTGTAAAAGAATAACCTCTACAATTTCGCTGCTCACACGTACAATGACAATATAGGGTATCCTGATTCCCTTCCGATGCAGTCATCATCACAGACTTTATCCCACCCACATCACCCCACCTTCCATCTGCCGTGGACCAGCACCTCTCCAGGTTCGGCGTCACCTGTCTTGGCTGGACTCCTGCCCACCCCCTGCCTTCCAGAATCTATTTGCATTTGTAACTGTTACTGTAATCATACTTCCATACCCCTCCCTCCACCTACTCACCCCTCCAACTCATCCTTTCCTTCTCTCTCTCTTTCTCTTGCGTTTCCCTGTCCCTTTAACCCCAACTGGTCTAGGCAGACGTCCATCCTCCAGGAGTTGGGGTCTACTCGAGGTTTCTTTCTGTTAAATGGAAGTTTTTCCTCGCCACTGTCACCAATGTGTTTCCTCCTGGAGGATTCTGTTGAGTTTACAACTGATCCAAGAGTCTTGTTAGACGAACTCTAAATGTAAAGCGCTGTGAGATAATTGTTGTTGTGACTTGGTGCTGTCTAAATAAACTTTGATTTGATTTGAAACTGTCAGTGATCATTCATTTATTATTTCATTTTGCAGACGATTTAGTCCTCTACAGGCTACTGGACCCTATCTCAGCTCTCATCAAGTTTAGGTGGACCCTGGACATGTGGCTCGTTCATCACAGAGCTATGTCAGTGTTTATCTGTATTTGGATTCATTCTTTTGATTTGGAGAGAGCTGCAGAAGGATAGTGTGTGTTTGTAAATGTTGTGACGTGGTGTTGTCAACCTCCTGCAGCTTAAATTAGTTCTGCTTTAGGCCTAAACGACTTTATGTTCTGTGAAAAGTCTTAAAAGGAGAAAACATTTTAAAAAGAGAAAAAAAGATAAGTGAGGTGAAGTCCCCCTCCCCTCTCTGTGTACCTGGATATGCTGTCTCTGGAGGCTGTGGAGTCCTGGCTCTCTATTCGGTAGCCTCCTCGCCTCCTTCTGACCCGACTGGAGCCTGAAGCAGACTCCTCCTCACTGAGCTGATCCAGACTAGATTGCCTGGATATGTTTAGCTTCATTGCCTTCTGGTAGTAAATGTGGATGCTCTCTCTGGTTGGTACATTACCCTGAAATATGAATAAATACCTGTTATACTCGTCCAATTTTTTTGAGAGTCTTATAAGAGTCTTTTTCCAGAGTTTATCTTCCATTCGTTTATATGTCAAACGTTAACTCTGGAGGTTCCTGTACCTTTTTGACCTCCCTGGTCAACATGCAGCGTTCTATACGCAGGACAGTGGAGATGTCGATGTACTCCCTGCACACCTCATTCATCCACTTTGTGAAACTGTCCACCGTTGTCTGGAACAGGACCCAGGTGAACTTAATGATGTTGAACACCCTCTTGATGATGTTGTCTGAGGAAAAGAACATGACATTAACTTTAATGTCTAAAGATTTTAAAATAACACTTACATGAATGTAACTTTCAATATCAGGATGATGTCTTGCTTAATATAAGTGAAGTATTCAAGCTGATCATCAGTTACTGTGCTTTTAACATATAGATCTCCCGTTTGTTTCTCACCCACTGTGAGTGGAAAGCCATATAACTGATACTGACAGGCACTGGTGCAGGAGTATATATATATATATATATATATA
>JAPTHA010000010.1:18393593-18410296 GCA_029814585.1 Gymnapogon annona | reverse complement strand
TTCATTATCCAACCCGCTGAATCCTTTGCAGGGTCGCGGTCACTGGAGCCTATCCCAGCCACATAGGGCGAAGGTGGGGGGGGGGACCCTGGACAAGTCGCCAGTTCATATGAAATATATAATTTCACATACCTCACTGGTGCAGGGGCGGTATGTGAAACTCTATAGAATATCCACAGGGTCACATTTCCACTGGACCCTGATGTGAATGTAACTAAACTCAAACTGTCAAAGTATGTGAAGAACCTGACAGAAATTCTGTTGACAATCCCTAAGAAATGTATTGATAGAAAGTAGAAATTAACCCCTCTCCCTCCAATTAAGTGGTAAGATTAAGTTAAAAGTAGTGTGCCCCTGGAGAAAATAACCTACTGGATGCAAAAAAAGAAGTAGGACATTTTATAAGATATGGAACCATTTATACACTACAAGGAAAATGTACCAGTGCACCACATTGGTTCAGCTCTTTGTAGGGCTGGTAGGACGTAGGAGGTGAGGTCATTAGACGTTTCTCTATGTCTCATGTGATTTTGTATTTCTTTATTTTTTTTAATCTTCTGTATGGAGTCTGTTGTCTTTGACCCTGCTGTTCTGGGTTTGGGATGTCATCTCGTATTCTTCTATTGTATGAATGTGACTGTAATGTCGTCCTATGAAAAAAAAATAGAATCCATACACACACACACACACACATACACCTGTGTGTGTGTATGGAGCCAAGTTTTCCGGCCTGTGGTTGCCTGCCTTTCCCTTTAGTTCCCCTGAAGCTTGCATCAATTTACTGTTACATACTCGTTCTATGACTATTCAGTAAACACTGATGTTCAGAACTTATAGCACTGATTTTATTTCCATTATATCTTTCTTTGTGTTTTTACAACAAAATCTTGTAGAGAGCACCTGACCTGGACCAGCAGACTTTTTGTTCTCCTCTCCTTGAAGTTGTCCTTCCAACAGTTCCCCGAGGTCGATGGTCACGTGACCTGTTGATGTGCAAAATGAACTGTCATTCTGTTGTTTTTTTACGTTGTGTTTATTGAGAAAACTTTAGCTATTCTTACCTTCTTTCTTGTTTTTCCTGTGCCTAACACCCCTGGTGTATTTCTTCCAAAATTTGCGTTTCTCTTTACTTCGTGCCCTCAGTGCAGATTTGGGGTCTGTGATCCAGGCGTGGTAAAGAAACTGTCAGGCGGAGGGTAAAAGATGAGTACATACATTAGAGGGGGTAGGGGGAGAGGGTTGAGGGTTGGGGGGTTATGTGACCAGTGACAAAGAGTACAGAAAATACAGGAAAGAACAACAAAAAAACAATAAAAGCAGTTTTCCATATTTTAGTCCATTAACTATAGCTCATAATTTTATAAATATTATATTCAGTGGTATTTTCCATTAACGTCCACGCCATTTGCTTGTATTTGAGAAACTTGAAACCTGGCATGTTATCTTTTATTTTTTATTTTATTTCTTTTATTTTGTTGTATCTTGTATAAGTGTAGGTATATTTCCTAATGTCTGTATTATCTGAATAGTATTGGATAACATAATATCTAGTGTATGAGGTAATAAATCAGCGGACCAATGTTTACTGAGAGAATAGTCTGTGTTGAATCATAGTGTGTGTTAATGCAACCATATGCACTGTCCCTTAAACATAATGGAAAACACAAACGCCTCCTGGGAAAAAAAACAATGCTTCCACTTAAACAAAGACAGACTTGTTTAGTCCTTTCATGATGTTACACAAAGAACTTACAAACAAATAGAGAACAGAAGTTCATGCAAATTACTTTCAATCATGCAGCCGGCCAACAAAACAGAGAAGAGCAACATTCCCTGCGTGTTACTCTCTCTCCTGTCTTCATGCATTATCCATGCCGTCTTCCTGATCAGTATCAGTTAACTCCATCAAAACAAACACCAAACACGAGCTGCAAAGGCGTAAAGTTTGTGAGCCAACAGGCATGCTGTGATGTCAGTTCAGGCGATGAGAAAGATGTTAATACCTTGCCTGCCTTTACTACATACTGTAGCACAGTTTTAGGGAGCTTTATGATAGACTTGGGCAAAGCCAAAACTGCAGAGACAAACTTCCCAATAGCTCGCTTTCAAAGAGGAGAAAGAATGAGAGAGGATTAGTCAAACATGGTTTTATACTGCTAGGAACAATCAAAGGTGAACTGTTAGCAAACGGTGAAAGGAAAAGTGTTTCCTAGCCAAGGGCACAGATATATGATTACGGATTTATCCATTTATTTGTGAAAAATCAGATTGCAACTGAAAGCTACTTTTAAATCCTATGTATGAGTGTAGTAATATAAGGGGGAAAAAAGAGCTCACTTATACCCCATCTAGTCACACAATACCTTTCCCCTCTTGCTGATTGATATACTCTCCACCCAGGGATTAATTTAGAATTTTCAGTCTTTGCTACCCCCTGAAAAAATTGGGTGAAAGACAGGTGTAAAGTTTCTGTGTTGGAGAACTGGGAATTTAGAAAAAGTTCACTAGATGATATACACCGAATTCCAGTATAATACAATTAACCCCTCGAAAACAATCTACTGTGAGATCCTAAATTATAATTAGACAAGGACATGCATGAAATACAGTGATTTACTTGATAAATTTGAAAATAACATAAATAATTGATTTATTATATTTGGTGAGTTAAGAGTACAATCATTCATTTTGAAATACAATGCAAACCACATGAAGGCTAAATTTAAACACTGACACCAAGTCCCAGCATTTAAAGAGATGTTATCTTGTTAACTTAAACTTCCTTAACAAGAAATTACAGTAGTGTGATAGCAAGCAGATTAACAGTATCACTTTTCCCTGTAGCCCTTTGGAATACAAGCTCCTCAGTCACCTGAAACGCAGACTTCTTTGGCGGCTCATCATCTTTTTTCTCTTCCTCCTCCTCTTCTTCTTCACTATCAGTTTCAAACAAATAATAGTCTCCGCTTCTAACCACTGAAGGGCAGAAGGTACAAAAAATATTAAGTGACAAAAAAGGATAATTGTTTTCATAGCGTCATAATGAGGCCCGTGCACCATTCCCTCGCTGTAAGACACACAGGAAATATTTGGCAAATGAATTATGAACATTCATTACATAGGAAAGATTAAAACTGACTTCACATATTAATAAAAAAAATCACAACAATGAGAGGGAAAAATAAGGAAATGCAGAGATCGCACGACACATTAGGATGTTAGTAAGACTGCTATGAATATGAGCACAAAATACCACTATGAAGAATGCCTTCAAAGACTCCTATTCCAGTCGCACAGACGCCTTTAAGACAAAATCACTCCAAACTAGTTCAGTGTCAAAAAGCAATTGCATAGACAAGGCTGGCTTATGTCCTTGAACAGAACCACACTGGGTGGGAGATGATGGGTGGGAGGATGCTGGGATACGGAGATGAAACATCAAATGACAAGAGATAAAATGGAGAAATAATTTGAAAATGTCATGTGGGGGTGGAGTAAAATGTGAGACATGAGTTCAAGCCAAACAGGTAACCACTGTATCGACACAACTATCATATGACTATTTATCAAAAAGAGCGCCAATTTCACATTTTTCTTTTCTTCTCTTTATCTTTTTTAATTAAGTCAAATTGCTTTTCATCCAGGGTACCACCTGTTGGTTGATCATGTCTGCAGGCAAAGAATGAATTAATCCTTTGATCCTTTATTCCAGTACTGAAAATAAAGGTGAGTCAATTCATGTCTTTGCAAGATTTATTTATTTTTTTTAAAATACAGAGCGATTCTCTGCCGTGGGCCCTTTAGGTGAAACAGACCATTGCCTTTTAAACAATGTCAAGTACAATCATCCAACCAAACACGTTGTCGTTTTCTCTTCACGTACATCATGTCATTGTGTCTATTTAAGGCAACCCTCCTCTGTACCAAAACAGACAGTTTTATAGAGTATTTTGAAAGTCAAGTGCCTCTTCAAACCCAGTTTCAACAAGGAGCCCCTTAAACAGAGACAGAAAACGACAACAGTTTGGATGGAGGAACTGTTCCATTGGTGCCTTCAGAGTCCTGTGCCAGCAAGAGAATCCTCAGCATTCTGGTCAAGGACACAAGGGCCAATCAGAGTGGAGGAAGAGAATATGAAAGAGGTTTGGGGGGTCAACCTACTGGAAGCATGGTCAACCCACGGCCTCCACCACTGCTTTTTTTTGGTCTTGGCTTTCGTTCGCTGTGCTCCTAAAATTTCACAAATACATCAGTGCAACATTTCATGACAAAATTAATCATTTTATGAGGCTACTCATATAAGTCAAAGGCTAATACATATTATTGCATTATTCTCTTTTAACATTTATGGCCAAAGACGTTTTGATTAGGTGTTAAAATATCAACTCCCACTTTCCAAAAGCACTGCTGTCACTCATGCTGCTTTTACATTAAAACATTTTTCCCGCAAGTCATGATCATTCTCAGTTATACCGTCGTCGTCATCATCATCATCATCGGGCTGGATGAGGGTCGGTCCTTCTCCAGATTCTTGTGTCATGCTCAGCATCCTCTCTTTACCCCTCTTAAACTTCTGCTGCCTCACCTTAATGCGCTCCATCCTGATTAGATCAGAGAGATGGTGAAGAGACGCGAGTTATCGACACAGGAGAACATCAGTGACTGATCATAAAAATTTACAGGCTCCATATGGAAATTAGTGTATGTTGCAACAGTGAAGTGCTCATTAAGGAGAAGAAGCGGATACTATAAGAGCTTATGAGTAACCCCTGAAATAACTGTTAAGTAGTGGAAATACCTTGACTTCATGTAGTATGACATACCCAGAGTTGGCTTCCTATAAACACCATGGATCGATTCCGGGATAACTTTTGGATTTGTCATATTTACTTACTTTTCTGGGCTTAATTTGGCCTGATGAGTTTAATCTATCTATAGCTTAAAACTGAGATGGCCTCTGTGAGCATGTGTGTGTGCTCAGGATTCACAAGAAAACCCCTAAAGAGCTGACAGCTGTCGTTTGGCATACTTGTGAATTTTTGGTCAAGGAAGAGCAGTGAAAACACTAAGTTGATGGAACCATTATATTGTTAAATATTGGTAATTTCGGCTGGATAGCTCAGTTGGTGAGGCACTGGGCAGGTGCATAGGAGACCCGGGTTCAATTCCTGGCATGAGCATCCAGTGGGTTGTGTCAGGGAGGGCATCTGACGTAAAAACCCTTGCCAAATCAAATATGCGAATTGGTTTTGCTGTGGCAACCCCGGAAAGGAAAAAGCTGAAAGAAATCTTCATTAGCAATTTTGGAATGCAATGACCTTACAATCTTGTTTCTATGCCCAGAACAATTTGGCAGTGGCTCCTGGACATATGTGCTACAGCATGTATGAACACATAACAGTAGAAAAACTACCAGATCTATAACCTGTGGATCCCCACGCATCAGCGCACTAGTTTAATTTAAGATACAGTACTTCAAATTCTAAAACAGATGTTCCAGAAGTAATACAGAGCTTTGTGGTGATCAAAAAGACCAACCAAATTGAAAACACAGACAGAAATTCCTGAATCCATATCTAAAATCCTCGTATAAATATTGTTTCTGACTCACAGATACCATGTTTAGTATATTTAGTTATGGGAGTTTTAAAGCGAATTTTAAAAACACACAATACACACTATAATTTACAGTGAATTCCTGACACTATATTTAATACTGTATTTCATTAATGTTTTATCTAAAATTGTCAATGTAATTGTAATTGACAGTTTTTCTTTAAAAGGTTTTTTTGAAATAATATCTTCTGCAATCAAATATCCTATTTACTGAGTACAGTGTCCTGTATATTATTGTCTTGGGAAGGTTATAAGTTGAATATAAGTGAGTAAGTTCAGAACTAAAAAAACATGAATGTTTATTTTAAACTTAATTAAAAATTTAATTTTGACTTAATTAAAAACTATTTGGGGCCTTACTGTCGCTTCAGCTGCTCCACAGATTTACTCTCCTCTTCCAATCTGGCTCTCACTGCCTTCACTATAGTGGCTTGGAACAGCTCTGCCCCCCTGAAACACAAAGATACACCAGTAACTAACCAATACACACATGTCAATCAGTATTTAAAACTCATACAAAAATATCTCTTCAGCAGACATCATGGTTACTGTAACGTGACTATAAAGCAGCTGTTTGTATCATTAACTCTTCATTTGTTTAAATGACAACTGCAGCATAAGGCCTTCCTCCAGAAGCATCCTCATTGAACCCCTGGAAGGGATTAGGGTTAGTGGGGATAGTGACTTGACAGTCATGTATTTCTTTTTCTCTTTTTTATATTGAAAGTCTGACCATCTAGATAACAGGGTTTATTCTTTCTCTGCATTCTTGAATAATAACAGCCTTGTTTATTAGGAAAAATAATTGATAACCCTTGAGTAGCTGGGATAGGCTCCAGTGACCCCCATGACCCTGCAAAGGATAAAGCGGGTTTGGAAGATGAATGAGTGCATGAATAAAAAGGTCTATTCAATTTTCCCTGGTTATGTGTGCATCCCTAATGTGTGCACATGATCTGCACGAGAGTCTGAATAAATGGGCATGCATTAATGCTTCACATGAAAACACTTGACGCAGACAACGGATGAAACCCAGACTACCACCAGAGAAACCAGACCCAGTTTGGTACATACTGCCGGGTCAGTTGCATTTGTAACGTATGGTTTAACTCAGTCTCATGTCTCTACCTGGACGCGAGGATTTGTGAAGCTCTGATATCAGCCACCACATGGAGGAAGTAATAGCTCATGAAGACTCGTCTCTGCAGCAGCAGGAAAGCAAAGCAGATACTGTCCCAGATGATCCCTGCCTCATCGCTGGGCAGCTCACAGCGTTTGTCAGTAGCTGTCGCACAGAGTCGTTGCACAAAACAGGCAGTTGCTATTTGATTCTTATGATGAATGATAGTGATCATTATTCATTATTTCTGCACAATCCAATCCAGTACAAAAATTTGTACTATGGTCTACACTATGTTAACACAATCACTGTCAACTGAGTAGTAAATGTAAAACATCCTCAAACTGAAGTACTCAACATGATTATGATTATCAGTTTTAGAATTGGTTAAGACATTTTAGATATTATAAAATATTATACTCTTCTCTTGTATTCATTGGTCAGTGGAATTAGTGTAAGGCTTAATGATGACAAAATTGGCCTAAATATTTTAGCTTCATGGAAAACATATTGCTGTAGTCTACTGGAATGAATCATACCAGGATAACAGAGGAAATATATCAATTGCATTTTTGAAAATAAACCACCAAATACTGCCGTCCTCTTACACAGATGGTCTTGATTGGTATCGATGTTGTATTCCTTGATGGTGCAGGCCAGACTGAGCAGCTGAATTAACCAGCAGTGGTCTTTAATTAGAGAATTGATATATCCACAAGCCAAGATCTAGAAAAAATGCAAAAAAGAATCCTTCATCATATTTTTTTTCTATTTAAAGTTGTCAAAATAAACGGGAAGTAAAGAACAGAAGGCACTTGACTTGACAACATTGATCAGTGAAGTGGAAAATATTTTGCCATATTCTGAGACCAAGTAAATTTCAAAACAATTCTTGTCTCATATTGGCTCAAATACAGAATTTTTCAATCATGAAGTGAATGAAGTACTCCTCCATGTAAACAAGTTGCAATGGACTACTCACAGACAAAATGTTCTTCATCGTGATCACAAAGATGTTGTAGGCGATTAAAAAGTCCCAGTAGCGGAGGATCCTTTTGATTGGCTTCAGTAAAAGCTCGCCACCAAAAAGCAGGAAATAGAAGCAGGCCACCAGGTAGCCCATACAGAAGACGCTAATACGAGTGGTTCCAGTGATGAAGATGATGGTGAGGACAAACCAGAACAGGTAACTAAACATGATGACTTTCAGCATGTCCAGGTAAGACCTAGAGGAAAATATAGAGTATGCAAATTATAGCATAATGCATTTTTATCCCAAAAACCAAAGGGCCAACAAAAAAGATAGTGGATTAGGTTATGGTACAGCTTTTATAAAACCATTTATTACGACCTACTGTTTGGAAATAAAATACATATTAAAACTAATAAATAACTCCTAAACCTAAGTGATGTAATCTACTACAAATGAATATACAATACATTCTCTTCTTCGTTCCTCAAAGTACTGAATGTCAAATGTTTGTCAATATGTGCTTATTTTAATAATTGACAGACAAAGCAGTTTCAATAAAATACATAGATTTTTTGTAAATTGTTAAAAGCAAGGGGGTTGAAGAGGGAGTTTAATGAGCTGAAATCAGGAGATGAACTAATATGAAAACACCATCCAAGGCTGTCAGGAGCAAAGGAACACCGATAAGTCAAGTGTTTCAAAACAATGATCCTCAAAGAAAAAATAGAAAGGGATACATATATTTCACCCTCTGTGGTATAAAGCAGATTTTCTCTGTGCATTTTCCAAGGTGGTTTCACTTCAAATCACCACAGCAATTCTTTTTTTATTGAGTGACGGGTTTGTAAAGAATAGTGAAGTAAAATCAAGTGTGTATTAATTTATGACTTGCCGTTTCAATGTCCAAAATAAGTATTTAATTTCATTCTATATTATAATGTAGACAGATAGTATGAAAATTTGACCGCTATTTTTGTTTCATAAGAATCCTTTTTTTTTTTTTCAATTAACTGTACTCCGAAGAAGGACAGAAACAAAGAATCTGGTTTCACATCAATGATGCTGAAACCAGTTGAGCTACATTACAAACAAGAATGCAAGCTTCTTACAAAATGAAAGTCAAAACAACATTTCTGGTCATTCTGTTGCTATGTGCATAATCTGCTCATCCATCACACTTAGTGTATCACTTAGTGTCACGCCACCGGTAGGAGTCGAATCAATGAATGGGAACCAGAGCTGAAACCTGATTCCTGTCACTCAGGACAGGTACACTACTGCGCACTTTTGTCTGTGGATCTAACATGCTAAAAGCATGTGCATAGTTCCTGTTTGTCAAACGTGAAACCATCAATACGAAGTGCAGTGTAAAGATAGGAAGCTACATGCATTAATTTAATGAACCTAGGGAAAACAATGCTGTTAAGGAAGAAGCTCTGATGAAGTGGGTTTGCACTGGACTGCGTGCTGATGGGCCAGAATAGCTGAGTGAGTGTCCTTCTTCATCAGAGGGAGAGAAAATACCTTTTCCATACTTAAAAGCTATTTATTGAGTTAGAGTACAGGGCAAAAGCGTCTGAGTCTCGGAGTGACGGACAGAGTGTTTTTGTGGATTATGGATTTCTCCCCCACCCCGTATCCGTAATTTGATCCTGGAGGGAAACGATGGAATAAGTGCAGAGCTGCTGTGGCGTGGACAGACAGGCTGCGCAGCTCTCTTTCTCTCTACTAGGGCTTGTTGATGGACACAGAGTGCGTTAATAAAAGACTTGTCCACTTTGCGCATCAAAACAGTGGAATGTGAAGAGCACATAATCAATGACTGTGGACAGGTCAGGATGCTCCTGTTGTCCTTCTCACTCCCCCCTAGAAGCCCCTTCTTTCTTCAGCTTTTTTTTTTTTGCATTCAAAGTCAGTATCTAGCTCCAGATTCATGGGATGGCAGCCAAAATTATACTGAATTATACATACAGTGAGTGTCCAATAACGTCTCACATAAGTTACTGTCATCCATCACTTTTTCTGGAGCTTTATTTGTCTAGGATAAGAGATTTGCTGAGTGAGTGTGTTCTTATTCAGCACCACCCCACTTAAGATTTCTACAGTTACAAACCTAGAAGCCAAGTACAACAGTTTTTTTTGTGTTTTTTTTAAACTGAGCTGCCCTCTGAGCAGTAAAACTGGGGGAAGCCTTTCCAACAAGTGACTTGCCCCTGAATTGGAGCTAATCCTATAGTAGCTTCTCACAGTGATAGGTTCACAGTAAGCTATGGCTCTCCATTTAATACGAAAAGCAACTTTTCTCATAGGAAATAAATAATAGTTTCTTTCAACAGTGGTTGATGTCTGAAACCTGTAGCTCATTAAAATAAATATCTATAAAGTATAAAATTGTGCCATATGCAATTAAAACCTGCAAATCAATAACTGGGAACAATGTCCATCAATTAAAGCATGTGTCCATTATTCCTACCTACAGCTGTTTGCACATTCTGCCTTGTAGTCTGTCCTTCATCTGGTTCTGCAGGTATTGATGTCTATAGTCCAGGGCTGGCAGACATATTTGGCCTAAAGATAAATAATCTAAATAAATTCCTAATAAAGGAATATCTATCTATCTGTCTGTCTGTCCATCTAACGTAGCTGCTTTTCTCTTTATCAGTGTCTTTTTTCTTGATGCAATTCTTAAAACTGGCCACATGATTAGGATGATATAACTTTGTTCATTAGGAGGTGCACTCATAACCTGATTCTGCACCTTCTGTTGTCACGAGCTTGATACAATAAATATTTTCCTGTATCTTACATTTAAAAAGGTTTCCTCACTGTTCTTCAGTATCATTCGGCATTGGAGCACAGAAAAAAATCCTGTCAGTTGTAATAGATATGGTCAATCTGTTTTTAAGTGCAACACTTTTAGGCCATAGATTGTTGGGTGCATGATTTTACAAGTTACTATTATGAATAGGTCCTTGGAAACCTTCCTCTCCGATAACAGATCCCCATCCCCCTACAGGTATGACGTGTATACTGGCTCAGTCATGCTATACAAACACCACTAGTGTGAGAACTGCTTTGTATCAATCAAATTGTAAATCTAATATGATTATTGAAATACAAATTTAGCATCAGAGGGCAGGTCAAATTTATATTCCGGCACATACTGTATATTGTCAAGAGTCAGGATCAGCCTTTGTACCTGCAATGGATAAAATCCGGGACAGGGTTATGGACACTGAAGGAGGCCGCATCCAGGTCTCTGCAGATCTCCACGTTGTCTCCAGCCATAATACGCACTGCTGCTTTGTTTTCATCCTCAAAGACCTGCCTCTGGAGAGCGGCGCAGAGGAGTAACATGAAATCATCTAAGGCAGGAGACAAAAGAGGAAGAGACATTCATATCAATAAGAAATTAGCAACACGCATCTGAAGATGATGAAAGATTGTTCAGCCCAAGTGACACATACAGATGAGAAACGTTGAACTTGGCTTAGTGTGGAAATCTGGAACATAGAGCCACTTAACCACTTTGGAGTCAGTTGTAGAGTTGGGGAACCTCCAAGGATAATCTGAAATGAAAAGCATAGTCACAAATACTGTATAAAAACAGACAGATGTCACTTATATTGAGTTATTAGCTAGAAAAAGAACGGTATGAAAAAAAAAACAGTTTATTTTATTATGTAATCCATTCCAAATTTCTGTATGTTTGTTTCTGTGTGTTTTATATTGCTTTGTTTAGGGTTTTTTCTTTGTCTTTGTCTGTTTTCTCTGATCCTGTCATTGTGGGTTGGTATTGTTGTTTTGCACTGTATGAAAAAAAACTGTAATATGACAAATCTGGAATAAAATAACATACAAAAAAACTACATTGAAATAAGGACCATGGATTTTCACTCTAAGGCAGGGGTGTCTGGCTCCAGACCTCGAAGGCCAGTGTCCTGCACGTTTTAGATGTTTCCCTTCTTCCAGGATACGTCATTACATCATTACCAGGATTCTGCAGAGCTTGGTGATGAGCTGATCATTGATTGAACCAGGTGTGATGGAAGAGGGAAACATCAAAAACGTGCAGGACACCGGCCCTCAAGGACCAGACTCCGACACATGTGCTCTAAGGTGATGCAGACAGTAATAGCAAAACCATTAGTCATAGTAATCATGCTAAAGTAATCAATCCATGAACCATGTAATTAAATGACAGACTATTAATAAAGAGCATAATGAAATCTTTGGAAATGAGAAGGGTTACTGCTTATCCCTCTTTTATACCATTTTAAAGACCAGAAATAAGGAATTGTTATGAATACACATTACAAAAGATTAATCTGTAATAAAAACTAATAATGAGACAGAGCAGATATTGCAGAAACACTGTTGTCAGTAACCGTCTCTGATCAGCATAAGTCCAATGTTCCGCAAATGGCCCACACACACCTTTACAGGCTGCAGGTGGGATTCCGATACAGACAAAGTACTGGAAAGTCAGCATGCAGGCCAGAAAGCAGCAGTACTTTGGCCAGATCTCAGCAATTGCTTTCCTTCTGCGCTTGTACATGACTGCTATCAAAGCAAAGGCATGAAGCATGGCGTAGAAGTCCATTCGCTGCCCGATTACATTGACCCCCAACAACAGGCACGTCTGTTGGAAGAACATCAAGAGCACGGAGAACATTCATTGGTCTCAATATAACAGTGCATTGTCCTCTCAGACTAAATGCCAAAGTCATACAGTACGAGTTAGGCAATGATGCTCTGAGGATAATGATACACAATCCAACGGCATATGAATAGATGCTGTCATTTACCTCAAGCCCAAACTTGTAGAAAAAGTAGTTAATGAAGTATTTGATAAAATGGACGATGCCTATGTCCAGGTGTTGCCGTGTTATATCGTGGAAGATAATCCTGGCCGCAGGAGGTGACAGTTTGTTCCTGAGTCTGAAGTATTCCTGATGGCGGTAGATGGTCACCTCAAACGCTAATACAGCCAACATCAGCAGGTTGTACTGCATACATGCAAGGAAGATGAAAGGCTTTCAGACATTTGATCGGTGTGTTGAATATACGCAATTAACTGACATCATTTAGGAAGTAGGAGTAAGAGGTAAAACCAATGTCCCATATTAGTTATTGTAATTAAATTTGAAAACTTGTTTGTTTTTTGTGACGTAGTTAAGGTACACATACATAAAATACTAAGGAAAGATATAATAAAAAATAAAAGCCATTGAGCAGTAACAGAGTTAGTATTTTATTATTATTACTATTACTGTTGCATTAATGCATGTCACATTTTATTGCAGATAATTATGGCTGAGTTCATTTGAATTATCATACGGATGACTCTGCAGTTTTATTCTTTAACGCTTGTAGATTTCACTGTTTGATGATAACCACGCACTCTTAAAAGTCGACCTTGCATGAGTCGAGAAAACTCATTTTAAATAAATCGCAAGAATTTACATTGAACGCATTCATGTGAAAGGGACATTGAACACCGCTCAGACTACAGCTCTTATGGAGTGCTTGTAGTACGTGTAGCTAAGGGTACACATACTACTACCCCTACCCCTATCCCAAAGGGTAACAGTTTTGGAGTGAATTTTACTTTGGCACTTCTCACCCTAAGGTAACCCAGCAGGTCACCAGTCTTACTCAAGCCCACCCAGTTGGCTGGATCAATAGGTGCCTTATACAACAGAGATTCCTTCAACTCATTCTGCTCGTGCTCTCTGTAACCCAGGGGCTGTGGACAGAAAAGCACATTGATGACTTCACAACAATGTGTGTAATTTAGCATTTACTATACACTATGTAATGCCTTCTATGATTAAATAAATCACTTAAAACACTTACAGCATAATGCCTTGTACCAAGCTATTAATACATTTGGTATGTTTTAGTTGTGGATGCTAGAAATGTACTTGATCTGGAGAATGGGGGATTTACCATAGTACAGTTCTTGGAGTATGATGGCGGGTTTATGGACTTCAGCTGGTACAACATTTTACACACGATGACGACACATGTCCAGACAGTGCAAACACTGGAGGCAAGGGGACGATACTGAGTATAGGGCAGCGCGAAGGCCCAGGATGCCAGGAACACATAGTTGAACAAAGACACCTATACAGAATACAACACAGACGATGAAGACAAAAACACATATAAACATAAATCCTTTTTCCACTGTTGTGCCTCCTAATCCTTTAAATTCTACAAAGGTGAACAATTATGAGTAATATTATTTAATTACTTCCAAGGAGAATATTTAGTAAGTGGACAAATCAATTTAAAAAAAAGGTTGACAGGATAAACACATTTTAAAAATCCTTACATTTAATCAGAAGTTATTTATCTATATCCTATTTATCTGTGAAAGTTCAGTTTAATGTTAAATCAAATTGAATTTAATACAAATCAAAGGTCTAAAAGCAGACATTACCAGAAAACATCATCTTTCAACAGCTGCTATTTTCCTGATGCTATACCTGTAATTTAAGGCTTTTTTTGTTTGATAAAATACAAAGATAAACAGAAACACAATCTGAATGCAGTGGCATAAACACCCAACAAGCAGCAATTCATTTAAGTATGAAACCACAAAAACTGAATCTATAAAAAATGCATGTTTCAGGTTATTACATGAAAAATCACGATTACAATGTAATTGAGTCAAAATCATTGCCGCATTTTCTATTGATCATCTACTCGATAAATCAACCTGCGGAATGTGCCGGGGTGTTCCTGGCTGTTGGAGATATGGACTTAGGTCAGCCCTCTCTCTTCACATCAACCCCTCCATACCTCTTTGACAGAGACCAGAACAATGTAGCAGGCAACGATCTTAATGATGTGGATCTCCAGCAACCACCAGATGAACAGCTGCAGCTTGTGGAAATACTCCAGGAACTTAAGGAAGAGTACAGTCAGACGGTCCACCACCAAGTGCCATTTATTCTTCAGATCTAAAGAGCAGAGACAGAAACCAGAGACATTTTTACAAAAGAACCAGCAAGACTTAAGAGGCGCTAATGGAAACTTGTCTTACAATTACAGTCGTCTGCTTTAACACCATTATGCGACTGCTGGCTTTTTGCAAACTGTGTGCTTTAACTCACTAACTCAAACCAGAAGGGATTCTCTCTACACCTTTTACAGACAACAGCACATACAATATATTACCAAAAGTATTTGCTCACCTGTCTTGACTTGCATATGAACGCAAATGACATCCCATTCCTAATCCATAGGTTCAATATAAGGAGGGTCCACCCTTTGCAGCTATAACAGCTTCAACTCTTCAGAGAAGGCTGACCACAAGTTTAGGAGTGTGTTTTTAGGATTTTTTTTGACCCTTCTTTCAGAAGCACATTTGTGACAGACTCTAGTGTGGATGAACTGCACTAGCCTGTACAGAGTCCTGTCCTCAACCCCATAGAACACCTTTGGGATAAATTAGAGTGGAGACTGGGAGCCAGGACTTCTCCTCCAGCATCAGTGTGTGACCTCACAAATGTGCTTCTGGAAGAATAGCCAAAATTCCCAAAAACACACTCCTAAACACTATGCACAGCCTTTGACACAATGTTGTCTGTTCATATGCAAGTCAAGGCAGGTGAGCGAATACTTTTTATAGTGTATGTCCTAACATCAACAAATAAATGTCCTGAAAAAGAAAAACAAAATTTACTGTAACAATTCATTGTTCATTCTGTTACAACATTGCACTGATAATGCCCTAATGAGCAATGGCTAAGGACAGATCTGAAATTAATAACCAAAAATAGTCAACACAAAGCGTTTACATTCCAATCTGAAGTGCGAATATAGTCACTAAACCAACAACTAACAGCCAAGTTAAAGCAGAGTTTACATTCAACTCGGGTATAAAAAAATAAGTGCTCTGATTTCATTCCATGTATAAGTGATACGTAACAGCTAAATCCGTGCTTTACATGTGCTGAGAAGCAGTAAAAGTCTTTCAATATATACACTGTATGCTAAAATAGTTGGAAACATACTTAAAACTTTCACAGTCAGGCATATTCAGCATGCTTCTTATAATTACCCGAGTACACAGATGCAATTTCTGGTTTTATATTCTCACAAAGGATATAAAACCCTCCCGTTACTGTGTAGTTGTTTTACAAAAGCAGCATTATCTGCTTATAGTAGCCTCATTGTTTGGATAACAAACTCTGAGAGAGCATATAGTCTGCAGCTCATTATAAACTGAGAGGCCCTGCAGGGGTGTGTTTTATCACCTATTTTATTTTCTATGTATATATATGGCATATTAATTTAAGAGTGACGGGACTGTCTGTGTAAATAAGCTAATGGTGCAGCTTCGGTCGGTCTTAAAAGGAAGACGTGACGGGTGAAAGCGAGCTCTAGAGTTATGCACAATGTCAGAACAGAAAAATAGAAATAAATCTTTCTGAGGCCAAATATCTGGAATACAGAAGATTTTTACAACTTTGCCAGGGATGATTAACGGCTGGTTAAGAAAACGGAGCCAGCAGATACTTGGGCTTCTGCTTTGGCCTTTAGGAACGTGCAGTAACCTGATGGAGATATAAATGTCTCTAACAATCTGTGCCCCTGGAGAAAATAACCTACTGGATGCAAAAAATACGTAGGATGTTCTACAATATACGGAACCATTTAGAAATTACATGGAATATGTACCAGGACGCCACATTGATTCAGCTCTATATACCCAAGCAGGGCTTGTAGGACTTAGGAGGTAAGCGGTGAACAAACGTTTGACTGATTTCAGTTTTTTTTCTTTTTTTCTTTTTGTCAATGGTCCTGCTTTGTGTCCCTGTTGTCTCTCATCCTGCTGTTGTGGGTGGAGAATGTCATCTGGTAGTGTATGAATGTAAGCGAATTGTGTAATGAAAATTAAAAAACTGCAAGGGGAGATTGTGCTGATTATCATTGTCATATTTCCAAAATGTCTCAAACTGAAAAAAGACAGGAGAATCC
>JAPTHA010000010.1:18323872-18340534 GCA_029814585.1 Gymnapogon annona | reverse complement strand
CACACACACATGTATGTATATACACACATATATCACCACATGCAATATTTGACCGCACCACACTTGCTTTTGATGACAGCAAAGGTTGCATCTGTTTTTTGACACATAATGAGGTAGTGTCACAATAATGTTCATACATTTTTTTCCATCTGTAGATGCATTAATTTTTTATTTCTGATGATGGAGAAAGGGACAGCTGCATCAAGTCTTCATCACAGTCTGGACTTTATGGAGGTTAATCCATGTGTGAAAGTGAGGTCTCATTCTCCCTGACCCATTCTGTCACAAGCCTGATGATTGATCCCAACACCGACTGATCTTTTAGACACTCAAAGACATTAGGGGCTACGTACTGTAACAGGTAGAGGTCAATAAACAAGCTCAACTACAAAAAAAATCAAAAACCCTGGATTTAACTAAGCATATAGTCAATATCCTTCCATGCGTCAGTACTGCAGTGGTTAATAATGCTTCAGCTGGAAAAGGTTTTTCAAATATATATATACACACAGAGAGAAAGAGAGAGAGGGAGATAGAGAGAGGGAGGCCAGATGGATGATGGACAGACAGATATGACCGATCTTTAAAATTGGAGTGTGTTGTTTATCTGACTCAATTATTTATTCAAATAATCTATCAAATACTAACAAAATCTTTAGTTGAGCCTTAATCCCTATACTATTTTTCTGAAATACTGTTTATTTACAAAATAAACATGTTTAGTACATTAAGTAATAAACAGGATTTGGTCATTTAAACTTATGTGTCAAGTCCCAAGTACAAATCATTCCTCCTGGTGATATGTAATTTTAATTTGTTTAATTACAATTAATTAATAACAAGGTCAAAAACCTATTTGCAAATGTTTGAATTTAAATATCAATAATAAAGAAACACACATATATAAATAAATAAACGATAAATAATGGTGTATATTGTGTATGTATATTATATATACATGCATGCATACATGCACACGCAAACACACATATATACATACACATACACTGTGGTATTTACAGATCTCTTAAATTGCATTTATTTGCATTTTATTTATTTGCAATTATCTTGTGAATTTAGGGTTAATGTCTTTTTGTTATTATTAACCACTGGAAGAAATGCATCACATTAGTATGATAATTAACAAATAACATAATTGAAAATAGACACCAGCTCTTGATGTGTCAAAACAGCCTCTATTTGAAGCATCAATAATAATTTTTTTAATGAATATTCAGTCGGCTTTCCCCGCATGGTTATGAGTGATTTTAGCAGCAGCAATAAGATCGTTCTGCCTTTTGAGAAAGTTGACTGTGCTTCAGTGGATGGTAGCGAATGAAAACAAAGGATCAGCGCCTGTCCCATCAAGAAACACGCATATTTTGCAGTTTGAAAGAGATTTTCATGAAAAGTCCAAGGCTCGCTATCAACACCTTTCCGAGACTGACTAGGTAGCTTCCAGTGTTTGCTTAATGGGCAGCAAAATCTATACAAAAGCCTTTCAGGACAAGGATGTTAATTTCATTACGGAATGTGTTGGATTAATACATCTTCATCATGTGGCAAAATGCAAAAAAGCATTCTCGATGAATCATTAATAGAGAGCATATTTCACTGACTCCTGCAAATCGTGCATGTCTTCACTTTATTTTTTGGAAGGCAAATTTCCCCAGAGCTGTCTAAAAAAAAAAAAAAGCTACACCTTTCTGATGATATACAACCTTGTGAAACGGCATCAGCAGCTCAGGTCAGAGTAATACCCTGTGTGATGGATGGATGTTGTGAAGGATTTCAGGGTTTCTTTGGTCAAATATGAAAACATTAAACAAGCCTCTGGAAAAAGAGTCAATACCCGTTCAAACAGCTACAATATTGAGGCTAAGGGACTTTATTAGTGTTAATTCAACCTAGAATTTACCTCAGACCATGTGTTAACTGTACAAAAAAGCCAAAATAAAATGTTTTTAATAGTAGAACAGAAACATAGTATCAGCCACATTGTGTTTGTTTTTAAAGCAATTTATCGACACTATGACTGTTGATAAATTAAATGTTTTAATTAATGCTAGACAAAGAGTCTGTATTTTATTATTTTATCAAATTCCAAAAGTCTGGCCAAAGTTATAAATAGCCTAAACCTCACCAAACAAAGTATGCTGGACGCTAGTTCTTTGTTCTGTGTTGTGTCTGTGGGAGTTCGGTGTTTTATATTTATGTAAACGGATCAATCGCCTAATCAATGCAGACTCACTGACAGTAACAACAACATAATGAGACCTAATCAATCGGCTTAATTTTACACCTTCTTCATGTGTTCTCCACCTATGTAGAACTGTTATTTCCAGATACAAAACATACCTAAGCACACTCATTACAGCCTTGACTGTAAAGGTGACAGTGCACTCACAGTTGAAGTCGGAGGTGATGGAGTTCCCGGCCAGGAGGCTGTTGATGGTAATCTGATAGATGATGTGGAGCAGCAGGAAGGACATACTGGTGAAGCAGAGGGACTGCAGCAGACGCCCTGTGTGGCCTGAAGGGAGGAGAACAGCTTCAGTGAGTTTGCCACGAACTTTAAGGATTTCCACATGTTATTTTTTGCCATCTATGCACTGAAACCCAGGGAAAAAAAAGTGCCTTTGTGGGTTGGTTTTTCAAGACACAGAGAAGTATGTGCAACACACGAATACGTTTTGCTCCTTTTTCAGCAACTTTAAAGAGGATTTTCTTACCACTACTAGAAATTATTGTAGACCTTCAGGTAAAAGTGATTTTTTTTTAAACAAAAATGCGAGAACAAAGATCTATATTCATATTTCGGTTTCAAAAAAATGGGAAAAAAAGGGAACTGGAAGCAAATGCAAAAGTGATATTCTGTGGATAATGATACAGGTCCCCGTTTAGAGCTGGCAACACTTCCACATGGCAAAGCTTATTTTTATTAAAAGTCAAATAAACACTCTGGTGCGCCACAAGACCTCTAAGGCGCTCTAAGACCTGATTAAATCACAGGTTGGATTGTTTGGTTTCTGGCCTCAAATAATGACTTGGATATTAGAGAGTGTAAGTGTAAAATCTCGCTGTGAACTGACCCCATGTCATCGTCTAATGTAGGTTAAGAACACAGCCGTCCTCAGAGGTTACCAATCCGGAGAGGGAAGGATGAGAGTAGACACAGCTGCTCAACACATGCTCATTTTATAGTGCACCTACAGGTATTTGGGATAATTTCAGGAGTTGTTATGGTGATAATTCTCGGCAACAGAATTTCACAGACTTCTCTTAACACTAAAATGAAAATTACCATTGGACTTTTATGCAGATCAATGTCTTTAATTACTATACGATGTCTTGCTAGACTGAATTTAAACCATAATCTTTGCTCCACTGATGCGATATGGGAGGACATCTCCATCATTCTGATTCTTTCTACACCATCTCATTAAATTCACCACATCCTTGTGGGGAACACATAACAGTTTTACAATAGTATGGCACAATATCCTGGCTATGGTTAAGTACTGTTACTGAGCCTCAGGCCACTGAGGGCTAACCGTATCAAGTGTGCGGAGCAACAGACCAAGGCAGGGTTATTAAATGTTAAAGTGAAAACAATTTGTGCTAATTTCCCAAACCAATTCCCTGGGCAGTCACAAAGAACAGAAAGAATGCTTGTAAATATGAAGTATGAGGACTTTTAGCAAGATTCTGCATCCAAAGTGGTCGTCAGCTTCTGGACAACACAACTGTTTTGGCTCTGTTTCCCATTTTTTCCCATTTTGTAGTCTAACTTCCATCTGTTTTGTTTTGCCTTACGTTCATCTTGAATCGGTAGTTTGCTTCACGTCATTATTTAGTTTCAAAACGGCATCCCAAGGGTCCTTTTTAAAACGTTTACAAACTGAGGCCATTGTTCAGTTTGAACAGTTACTGGTTTTTCCCCCAATCAATCAGAAAATCTGCTCCATCTGAAAATATTACGGCATAATTTGGCCACGTTAACATGCCAAATCATATTTCAAAGATGGCTATAGAAACACCAATGTAATGATTTGGCTTTTGGAACAAACAAATGCCAGATCCTAAAAGACGGAGAAAGAAATGAAACACAATTCACAAAGATAAAATATAGAGATATGTGAAAGCCAAACACCATCTGTCTGAAGACTACAAACTCAAACATAAACCTGATAAATAATCCATAACATCAAATATTTATACAATTTATGAAACACTACTGAATAAGTTTCTCATGTCAGGGACCATTGAACAAGGCATAGCACTTAAAGACTCTTTAAATGCCCGTTTTGTCCATTAAGAGTGCAACTGTTTAGATTTTGTTCACATCCACTGAGAATGAAATACCTTCAAGGGGGTTGATGAGCCAAATACTATAATTACAACATTAGAGAGTAAATCACAAAAAACAACAAGTTGCGTAAGTTATTGTTTGTCTCCATTTAGGAGTGGAATCTTGTACTCTGAAGTATCCTTGGGCATACCGCATTGCTGTGGCTTTTTAAATTACACCTGATGAATTATTCATGTCAAACATTTGGTTTAAATTAACTTTATAGATTTAACTGCTGCATGTCCTTTAAGCTTTAACAGCCAAAATGAAACAGACCATCAAAACAAAGCACTGAATTTACCTAAATTTTTCTATTAATTACATCAAAAACCCCTCTGCAGTTTTTTTTTCTTTCAGGTATTGTACAAGCAGGTTTGCATATGGCAATTAAACAAACAGATATCATATGGAGATGTGTAACTCCATCAATTATGATGATCTATTTAGGATTATAATCAGTAACACTACACGCAGCACCAGTACTTCTGCGCAAATTGCAGCCTTATTACAATCTGATGCAAAATGAACAACTGGCAATAAAATATACAGATTAATCATAGCCAGTTTACCAAATATTTACCTGGAATGGCCAGTTTTGTAATAATAGTATGATTACACAACAATAATCCCATTATATTTGTTCATTCAAAGAACTTGTGCATATTTTCTGTTTCTGTTAAAGTCTCACTGATGACAGATGGAGTCGGCTGAAGCATAGGATATACTATCTGGCCCTGTGGCCATTTACATGCATGACCCGGATTTAATTTTGCTTTACATAATATAATAATGAACAGTTCCATGATAAAAAATCTGGGATTAAGGTTGCATAAACATAGAGTAAAGTGGTAAAAACATATTAGTAGTGATCTTTAAAACAACCTCTACATAACACCTGTTCCTTGTTTACTTACTATACTCTAAGAAAAGGCTCTTTGCTATAAGTGATTTCTTGTAACCAAGACAACAATAAATTATTAAAGTGTGAACCATTTTACATCAGCTAAATGGCAGATGATGTTTCTGAAAGTTATATTGTGTGATTATTATTTTTACACTTTTCTATTGTAATCTTAAAATGCTTCTGTTAAGTCTGTGGTAAACTAAAATGTGAAAGAAATGCACCAGGTTTTGAAACAAAAATGTTTAATTTTCATATATTTTTATAAAAGTATGACATTTTATTTGGATCAAATAAATTGATTAGATGAGATGTCCTGTCTGTCACCACTTGCAAGTCGCGTACCTCTGAGCGGCAGGGAAGCATAACGATCACTTCCGATTTAGTTGTAGCAATATAAACAGTGTTATCATTGCTGGCATCAGCACTTCCAGCAGCCTCAGTGTTCATAGTGAAGTCAATAACACTATTCTCAAATACAACTCCAGGGTTGTGTTGGTCGTACTGTAACCAGAGCTACTCCAGTACATTGTTGGAGGACTTCTCCAGCCAATAGATAATATTAGCGTCAGTCTTTAGACAGGGGGAAATGTGTGAGACTTTGGAGGGGGGCGGATTGTACTCATACTTGTCTTAGTCAACTTGTCCGGGTCCGGGTCACAGCCTTAGTAGATGGACAACTTTGTTCCCAACCACCTCCACCAGCTCTTTAGGGGGAGTCAGGGTGTTCCCAGGCCAGCTGACAGATATAATCCCTCTAGAGTGTCCAGGGACCACCCCAAGGTCTCCTCCCAGATGGACATGCCCAAAACACTTCTCCAGGAAGGTGTCTGAGAGGCATTGTCATTAGATGACTGAACCGCCTCAACTGGCTCTTCTGGACGTGGAGAAGCAGGGACTTTACTCCGAAACCCCTCGGATGTTTGAGTTCGGCACCTCATCTCTAAAAGCTTAGTATGGCCACTTATACTTACAACCTCATTGTTTCGGTAGGCGGGTTGTTCATGTTCAAACTTGTACGAAATTCTGTGCAGCATGCTAGAGAGGTAGCTATAGCTTTAATAGCTGCTTCATACAACATCAGGTTTCTGTTTAGGAGAAATAGCGTTAACTCCACCATACAGAACAGGTGCCGTCCATTGAGTGAACAACTACATAAACTAGTCAAATTAACTGTTTCAAAGAACAAATTGTTCTTTTGTTGTGTCATAAATTTGCTTTTTTGCTTAACTGTCTTGGTTGATGCAGAGTTTAAACAGCTGAAAAATAAAACCCCCAAAAAACTTAGTAGTCAGTACAAAAACACAAAAGTTTTTTTCACATTAAGTCTGTGGTTGTAAACAAATTTAGGTAATCATACCCACCTGCAGCTCGTTAAAACGGAGTCTTCTCATTACTGTTTCCTGGCTGCTGCTAACTGATATAGCTAACTTTGCTAATCAAAGTATAAATCCGTTGTAGATCTGCTTTTTTCCCCCTCTTCCAGCATAAATCTTTGATCTACGAAACACAATTAGCTGTAAAATATGTATTAACTCTTTTGGGACTTTCGGAGATTAACCTTGTCTTGATTTAACTCAGAAATCCTACTTAAAAAGCAATTTAGTCATTTAAATGTATGGATTTATTACAGAAATTTGTGAAAAGTAAAAATTCCTTGTTGTAGTTTTCATGAAAAACACACGATGTGTGTTGAGCCACCACTGAAGTCGACAGTTATCAGAGACACGAACATTCAGCTTTACTAGAAGACATCTCTTTAACTATTGATGAGAGTGTAAGTGGTCCACTTTGTATGCTGCCGCCTCCTCCTCTCTTTCTCCTTTACTTCCTGATTGTTATTTCAGCTGGAGACGAGCAGAGGCAGCTCTTGGACTAGAAGTTGTTCCCTCCACCAGTATAGGTTTATGTATTATTAAAACGCTGCTTGTGGTCTACTACAGAAGGCCGTGTTATGAGAGCTCTAGGAGGTGTACTGTTTAGTATTTTGCGGTGTGCAAAGCACATAACGGAGCAGCTGAACTTGGCGACCACGATCCCACAACCATCACCCACAAGGAGAACAGTCACCTCAGTCACTTCTCATGAACCTCAAATGTCTGTTTTCATTTATGCTACTTCAGAGCACTAGTCCTCCTCCAGCTTCGAAGGTGGATTTGATTTCTCTATTCTTTCTAAACAAAAATAGCAGAGCCATTAAAAAACAAGCTTCTTCTTAACCCTCAATCGACACACAGATCATGGTATTACCAAATACCATATAAAAATCCCAGTATATTTTTATATCCCCCCTTAGATCATTGAAGTGGTGAGCTATTATCAAAAACAGCCCCAATCCCCAATTTTATGGGCTATTTATGTTTTCTTTTCTTAGTCGTACAATTTGTGCGTACCACTCATATTCGTTTTCATTCTTTCTGTTTACTTGAAGGTTATGTGGGCAGATAAACCCAACCTAAAACTAAGGCTGCCTTCATTTAGATCAAGTGGACAATAGATTGCAGCTTTCTGTTTCAGATCTGCCCGGCCATGGATCATTTTTATTATTACAGATGGACTCATGCCCACACTAACCGATATTACCTTTCATAGACTGAACTGTTTGCCAAATCCATACTCATCACAAGGATATTCAACAATTCAGGAGAAAGGCTGGTTTATATTACTGCGAACAATATACGTGTAAAGTAAGGTCTCTTACCCTGCATGGTCGTGCTTGTGGGCTCAGCAAAGAGTGGAATAAGCAGAAGGTAGATGAGGTAGATGAAGGAGAGGCCATTGTACCTGAACAGGCAAGCTGCAAAAACACAAAAACACACTAATGAGTTTGCAGATAAACACTTCCATTGCAATTCACAACAAGACCACTTCATTTGAATACCGTAAAGCTTTTACTGCTATGTGTGCAGTACCACATCACATAATGCTTAATGCTACATAAAGCAGCGTGTAGTAATGTTACCAGGCAGCTTGGTTTGGGAATTATCACTGAAAATAACTTCACATGTATTTTAAAGAACATGTGGTAAGAGTCAGTAAACTGCTTCTGGTGTCGAAAACCTGCTCATAACAATAAAATACACCACACTCCTCAAACCAAACTTTACTGACACTCTATTATCTGTTCATCTGACGTGCATCAAGGTAATTTGGGGACTTTACTTGTTTTCATGCACAGTAATCACACTGTAGATGCTGCATGTTAATGTACATCAGACAATTATCTAACCAGTGAGAACTCTATGTGCTTTGTAAGGCTGAGATTTACATCCCATTGAGTTTTTTTTTTTGCTCAAACTACTCAGTTCATGAAAAGACGAGGGAGGCATTGCTCCAGTTTTTACGGTATAACTGCTAAACTCTTGATTACACAACCCTCACACCCTTTCCCCATCACTCCATGTATGCACTCAAACACACAGATAATCGAATACACACACACAGCCTTATGTGGCACGTGAAGGAAGTCTTTTGAGCTCATAATGAAAGTTAAATCACTTAAGTGCCATCATGACTTTCAAAAACCATTAATTGATGCATTGATCTGTAACAATCACCCCCCCACCCCAGCCCCCAGCTCTGCATTGGATTGACCGGTGCTTTTACAAGTTTAACAGCTCCCATCAACTGCTGACTGAACATCAGTGAACACATCCCAAACAAACTACACTGTTGCAACTTTTTACCTGCAGTATTTCAGCCCTGCACATCAAGCGCATTCACAGGTTTTTTTTAAACACCTTAACATCCAACATGGTCTCAAATAACATTTTATACATTAACCTCACACTAGCCTGATTTTTCTAAAGCACGTACAAAATATTTGATAAGCCCCTCACAGCAGGGTGGGAGGTACACAGCAACCTTTTACAAAATGTGGACATATATTGGACCTCCCTAACTTTCTCTCTGCGGTTATATCAACAAGCAGAGAATTTACAATGTTGTCAACCCATGTGAGTTACCGCCTAAGTCACAGAAATCGGCCCGTCTCGGCAGCCGCTGGTCTTGAACTACTGAAAAATTACACTTAACTGCTGAAAACGGTGCTTTTATTTATCTTCACACACTCAATGGTCCTATTCATTGACATTTGACTTGGCTTGGCCTTTTCCCTTGCCGGAGCTCTACAGTAAGTGAACCTCCTGGTTTTCTCTGTACTCCAACACAGACCATTGAAAACTAACAAAAGTAAATAAATGTTCAAGACCTGTCATCTTTATCCAAATCACAAACGTGTAGATTATGGATCCTGACTGAACTGCAAATATGCACAAAAGCTCCACATGCCAGACAGTTCAACCTCCTACGTAATGACTTTAAAACAAAAAAAAGACATTTCATTACATTGTTCATCATATTTGGTTTCATATTTCCTTTTTAACTACGACGCGAGTTTTATGTTCAAGCATTTTGAGTGGATAAGGAGGGAATGACTCACAAGCTGTTCTGTTCTCACTTTGCACCACCTCTATCCCCACCCACTCTATTTTATCTTCATTAAATGAGCCATTAAATAAACTTTAATCCAAATTTTTTCCAAGATACCTCTCTACGGTCTTTTGCCCCAATCATTTTTCGGGACAGAGGTTGTGACCTGCAGCAGTAGTTATATATCTATACTGTGTGAAGCAAATAGATGATCTGTCTGTACTCGTGTGGCACTGCTCCTGCTGCTCGCCTGCAGACACTTGACCGCAGTCTTCCTGACCATTTGCCTTCACTCTATGATTCACCATCTGAGGATTTTTATGCACGGAATGAAAATAAACTGCCGTTGTTTTCAGACATCAAGTTGCTGAAAAAAAAGGGGAAAAAAATCTCCATTTACGGCTGAATCAAGCTTTTGTCTCTTGCAGTAAAGGCTATTATTACAGGGGCTACACAGACAAAACACATAAAAAGAAAGCCACGAACCAGAGGCCGGCTCAAATTAGAGTTTGAGCCCAAAAACATAACTGTCATGATAGAAGATAAGGTGGTGCGGTGCCTGGCCAGACCCAGCACCAGGAGATTGCAGAAGAATTTCAAACCACGCTGAAGAAAATAATAAAGAGCATACCACATCAGGTCAGTACGAGCAGCCGGCAGAGGTTTACCGTTTTCAACAGAGCGAGAGAAACTTGAACTCAGAGGCTTGGCATACAACCCAAATTTAACCAGCATTTACACTGTGGTATCGAAGCTGCTAAAAAGTTTAGTCCAATACGAAATCACTAAATAAGAGGACCTCAGTTAATGAAAGGTCAGCATATATTTACTTTACAACATGATAGCAAGCATGGTTAATTATCATATGCCTATTTATTGATTGACTGATTGATTGATTGGTTGGTTAATTTTTTTACTCACAAAATAATAAGCTGCACACAAATGATCACGGATGTGTGGAATAATATAAGATAGGTGAGCCTGTCTTCATTTACTGCTACATAAACAAGCTTAGCTGCTCAGCTGTTTTGGCAAACAAAAGCTGTACAAAAATAAAGATGTTTTTCACATTACATTTGTGGTTGTAAACAAGTGCAGGTAATCATCCCCACCTGCAACCAGTTAAAGCTCAGTTTTCTCACTGCTGCTTCTTGGCTGCTGCCAATTGCTGGTGCTAACTTTGCTACTCATCTTAAAACTGATGTAGTTTAGCAATTTGTCTTCTTTTCCAGCATAAAATTTGCTCAGATGGTTTTTCCTATTGCTCTACTGACCTACCACCCATTTTAAGTATGCAATGGATTTAATTATATTCGTAAAATACTGCAGCTTAATTTGTTCTTATTTCAAAACTAATGGTCACCCTTGAAGTGCCTCTCACAACACAAAATTATTTTTAGCCAGATTACAATGGGATATTATAATGTACATGTGCATTTCTCAGTTTCTGTAATATTTTGCAAGATATGTGAAATGTGAAAAGAGCAAAGAAAAGGAAAAACTGGCCAAAGTGTCCAGTATTTAAAATGAACTCCCTGAACTTAAACTTGACAATGTGACATTCACTGCCCAAATCTTAAGCGGTTTTGATAAACCGTACATGTCTCCTTGTACTTTCTTGTCGTCTCTTAATAGAAAACAGATATCTGATTCTTAACCCAGTGAAATTGGCATAGCTAAAGGTGGTCCAAATATTTTTGTGTACTATTTTGTAGATGTAAGGAGGATCTGTGGGTTCATTCCTATTGTCTTTTTAAAATTCAAACCTGTATCAATGTTACAGTTCCAGGAAATTATGCTCATCCACTGCCACCTCTGTACCAATAATTACATCTGCTGCAAATCCCCTGACGCTGCTCCACCAGGGATGTCAAATACACAGCATGTACCAGAGAGTCCACTCCTGCACGATGGGATGAATTTTCAAAGTGCAAAAATGACACTAATAATATTAAACACCAGAATAATAACCCTCCGGTAATGACAACTCCAAATGTTCTTCTTGGTTGAATATTAAAAAACTAAATTAAGTGAAAATGTTTATATTTACAAACTATCCTTTCACAGTAAAATGAGAATATCTGCACAAATATGAACAACTTAAGAAAAATCAGTCCAGTTTTAATAATCTCCAACCTGTTACTGTATATTTTGCACAGTTTTAGATCTACTGTAAATTGTGTTAATAATAAGCATAGACATAATATGGTTGAGAATGTTCTGTTCATGGTTGTTCAGGTTATTCGCCTTTTGATTTTCAGGTCATTGTAGTTTTTTGACATTGAAACAAAGGGATTTTTTTTGTATATTTTTATTATCTATATCATAATGTTATTGTTCTGGCCCACTTCATATCACATTGTATGTATTGTTTTGCATGTGACCCCAGAACTTAAATGAGTTTGACACTACTGATCTATAAATTCATACCACAGGTCTGCTATCAAATTAGACATTTGGGATGGTGCAAGCTCACAATCATGTCTGGACTCCAGAGTCTGCCAGTAGACACATAAACAGCAGCTTGTTTGATCAGAGAAGCTGTACAGTAGCTGTGTGCAAATGTGTAGTGGCAGCGCCGTTGTGTACACACACACAGGCCCAGCAGTTCTGTGCTTTTCAATAGAGGTGCTGTCAGATGGCCAACAGGAAACAGAGGCTCTGAAGCGTCAGCAGACAAGTCTTTCACTGGGGCACATATATGTTACTGCTGGACAAACGGTAAAAGAGCTGTAGGTGTTTGAAGGTACATAATATTTATTGCAGGGTTTCCTCTGTCTTGATTCAGCATTGATGGGACAGTAATTCAAAAAAAAAAAAACACACAAATAAAACCCTCTGAGAATCTACATCAGATACAATAATAACCAGAAATGATCCTCCAGTTTCATGTGTCACTAATAATTAGGTCTGCATCAGGCTGTCTGTGAACTAATCATATAATCTTCTTCATTTGCCTCTAAATCACAGCAGATGAGACCTGTTACTGTCCAACAGAAAAAGAAAATGATCAGGTGATGCCGATGACAGAACCGGCCTAATCATGCGTTCCCGTGTATTTCCACTTTACATTTCCTTCATCCTGTCAGTTATCATGTACAGCTGCAGTGAATGACAACTGCTCATTTGCACTTTTAAAAAACATAAAATATTAAAGGTATGTTTACGATAAAAGGGAAGGCAATTCTTCTCTCCCTCACAACCGCATTATTAATTCATACTGTTAAAACGACTTTCCACGAATTAATGGAGACAATGCATGGCCTCACAATTGCTTTTGGAAATAAAGGGACCATCGAGCAGTCAAGTGATGCATTATAGCGGTACTGAGTGGGTCTTATCTATAGAAAGCATGCTGTTAGCTTTAAAAGTACCTCCACCTCCTAAGTCTTACACCAAGACCATAGTGGGAACGACGTGGCAGTTAGTTGTTGTTGTGGCATACCACAGAATTACTCTTTTAAACACAAAGTAACCTCCACTTAATAGAATCTGCATTCAAGATGTGACCAGAGCTCTAGCGTCACCTCAAAAAATCCCCATGAGCATTGAAATGCAGCTTCCTCAGTGAAACATCTGAGCTTCTCTCCGTTAAAAAACTGCAACAAAGTCCAAATTATCTACCAAGTGTGACTATTAATGATCTCCTAAATCTGCAAAGCAAAGATGATTCCAAAAAGGCGTTCAGTAGTACAGCAACTTAATCTGTAAAGACACATTTTCATAACAAAGTTTAAAAAAAAAAGCTTCCTCAAAAATAGGATCAGTGACTGAATCTCACAGATGAGAAACAATTCCAGACATGGAGCTCACTATCCGCCCATTATATATGTTAATTAACCATAATGTTGAGTGCAGTTTGTCCAGTCAGCAGCAGATCAATAACAACAATTAACAGCCAACAGAAACCACAGTGGAACCCGCAGAGTATAATATTAGAATATTAGCTATAATCCAGTATAGATGTTTGATTCACAAGATAATACTTTTATTTTTTTCAGTCTAAATAGAATAAATCAGATTATCAACTGCACATTTAATCCCTTTTGTCACAGATTTGACAGACAAAAACGCCATGGTGTCTGGTCTCATCTGAAAGGTTGCTTTTTATGAACACACACACACAAACACACACACACACATACTACAGTGATAGACTCTGTGGTCAGCTGTGCTTCCTTCAGTAAATCCAATTAGAGGTGACAGGTAAAAACAGTACTGACAGGACTACTCCGCTTGGTAATTTACTAATAGTATATCTTGTGCATTACAGTCTTCTTTTTTGTTTTGCTTAGTCTTGATGCAGTTATGTAAACACAGACTTCATCAGAGATAACAGATGACCCGTGACCTCCAGCAGCATGAGGTCAATAACAAATCATAAAACAGTAAAAAACCAATTCCTTTTTGTAGACAACCAATATCCATTCCACTTTATGTCCTACAAATTCACACTTTGTCTTACAAATTCGAAAAGCTCGTGTTTATATCATTTACTTGAAATTACGTGATATGCACTGCAAAAAAAATCTGTCGTTAATGTTTCATTTAAAAATGATTAAAACTCAATTTAAAGACACATAAAAAATATTGAAAACCCGATTCATATCAAATTTGGATGTACTTTTTATTTCTAATATTAGCTCTAAACTCCACGTCTATTTCTAATTTATTGATCCGTTCCACTTGGCGCACACATAAATCCATCCAATATAAATGCATGTAAAGTGCATATTACAACAACAACAACAAAAAACTCACCGGCTGCAAGACAGAGAGGCAGCAGTAACCTGAAGACCAGCCCGCACACCACCTCAGAGGCCATGGCTGTTGAAACCAGGTAAAAGGAACCGAGGAGAGTGTCTCTAAGACTTCTGTTTCATCCCAAACTCCAGCTCTCTGTCAGATCCCAGCTGTCATCACACCGGCGCGCTCCTCCAAACGGCCACATCAGCTCCCCGTGGTCACACCTGCGCCCCCGTTAATTCCACACTGAGCTGTTGCGCATTCGCCAAAGTTCACCCGCAACAACAGGCGTGTATGTCACCATCAAAGTTCAGCTCAGTGGCTCAGGAGCAGAAAAAGTCATGTTGACGCTGAACAAACTGACTCAGGTGCGCAAAACAGCTGCGCAAGACACGGCGCGTAAAAATGCCGGCGAAAGGAGCCAACAACTCCTCATATCCAATTAAGACCTTTTCTTCTTTTTTTTTTTCAAAACAAAATCACAAAATGAGGGGAGGGGAGTCTAATAACCCGTGTGGCGTTACAGCAGCTCTCAAAATAACCGACTCAATCAGACCTTCCCCTTAATGTCCCCTTGGTGAATTTTGACTTTCTGACTTCTGGTGTGGACTGGATTCACCAACAGGACGCTACAGGGCGATCCTCTGATTGACACCTTCGTCAGCCAATCACAAGTCCTCAGCTTGTAACGGGTCCAGCCTCCTTCGATAATTGGGAGTAAGAGGTGGGTCTCCAGATGATACAAAAACCACGAGGATTCAAAGATGGAGAGTCACAAATCTACATTTCAGAGAAACACATTCAATTTTATTTCTAATAAGTACCTTTGGATAAGCAACAAATACGCACCCGATGTGACTTTTTGTAGAAGAGTTTGACTGATATTAGTGCCTCTCTTCCTCAGGTCTGAATTCCAGCTGTTTGTCAGAAAGAAACAGCGACCCCTACTGGCACCAAACCAGCCTACACGCATTGCGCCTCATCTATTTAATCTAATCCGTATTACCACAAAACAGGCCCCTCAGATTTCTCCTTTGGGGCTGGAAAATGATTTTACAAGAAATGTTTTCAGTTCTTGAAATAATTACGAGCATTGTAGGAAAACATCTTCTCTGATTACATGTAATCCAGTTGTCTGCTGAGTAAACAAGGCAAGTATCAACCTCAAAGTGCTCTGCTCTGCTTTATTTACAAAAAAAAGTTCTGTTTAATATTGGTACATAAATTTATTTGCATCATTGCGGGATTTTTAGTGGGATGGCGTGCAGAGTTTCAAACCTAGTCCAGGAAAAACATTAAACCAATTTCAGCTTGGTTGCTTCTATTTTCCTGACCTCTGACCTGTAATTTCACTGAACCAGATTAATTTTACTTTATTTTATTTCATGGCTATCATTAAGATTTATTATGTGACCTGTTGTATCGAAAGCAATTTAGTGCAGTTTTATGCTTATGCATAGTTTGAGGTACATTCAACTTCATATTTGTACTCCACTAGGTTGTACTTTTTACCCCACTACATTTGTCCAACAGTTTTAGTTGCCTTCAAGATCAAATGTACCAATTCATGGTGCTCTTATAGAATACAATCCATCACCAGTAGATAAAACTACCCTCAGTATGTAAACATGTACATTCGTAAAATTCAATGTACATATGAATAAAAAAGTTATATTTATAAAGGATTTTGCTCTACACAAACATATATAATTTAGATGATAATACATACTTTTACTTAATAAAGCTATTAGATGCTAGGCTTTTACTCAAGACACAGAGTACCATAGTGTATCAGAACTCTTGAATTGATTTTAGTTGATGAACTGATTTTAGTTGTCAACCTTGACAGAATAACTTGAAAGTGACTTTTTGACAGATATGATGTTTAGATGCTTCGTCACTGACTTAATTCAGTCACTTTTGTTCATTCTGTCACTCTATCTTTTCCTTTTCTATTTTCAGCTATGGTTAACTAAAAACCCCCACACAGCTTTTAAGTCTCATGTGAAGAAAATATGAAAAACCTGTGTTTGCATCTTTGTGGAACTAAAATCCATGCCTAAATAATCTTTGAACAATTTGCTTAAAGGTTTGACCAAAATGTGCCACAGAAAGACGCCAGGAGCTGCTCTACTGCTGCATACTTGTGTTGACATTTTCTTTTTTGTTAGTTTAGTTACTAAATTACAACAACAATCATACACACACACACAAACATACATCTATACACACA
>JAPTHA010000010.1:18303303-18315506 GCA_029814585.1 Gymnapogon annona | reverse complement strand
CCACCGTTAATCCCGTTGGGATTCACTTTATGTTTCCCCTTCTTGGACCTTTTTTCCCTTTGGGATTAAAGCCTGTGCTTAATCCAATCTAAAGCCTCTTCGCGTTTTGGATTCATCACGCACCGCACATAACAGATAGTACTGTTTACATTTATGTAATGGTTACACTGTTTATAGTACTGTTTACATTTATGTAATGGTTACAATGTTTATAGTACTGTTTACATTGATGTGTAATATTTACACTGTTAATAGTACTTTTTACATTTCTGTAATGGTCACACGGTTTATAGTACTGTTTACATTGATGTGCAATATTTACTCTGTTTTCAGTACTGTTTACATTGAGAATACAATATTGCATATTGCATCCATATTTATTTTGTGTCGTCAGTTGCCTATCAGTGGCATTTCGTTGCCAGATTTGTTGTGTGTATCTGTGTAATGAAGTCTAAGTCTAAAACAATGTCAATAATATTAACCTCAAAATTCATTGGAAAATTAAATGTATTTTGAACAATATTTTATCTCAGTTTCTAATTTACACCTAATATATACAACACTGTGGATCTACAAATAGAAAAATTTTTAGTAACAGGCACCATGTCTTTGAATTTGGTTGTTGGGGAATCTCACCAGGTCATCATTGGAAATGAGAACTTGTTCTCAAGTGATTTTACCTGGTAAAATAAAGGTCAAATAAAAAAAATACACGTAGTTCTCTTTAAACATCTCAGGTTGTCTACATTTGTTCAGGTTATTCATGTTTTTTGTGAAATGATACCTTTTGGTGTAAATGCAGGGAAATTACATAAAAATATCAACATTTACAATGACAAAATTTTGAAGTGGTAAGTATTTATGCGTTCTTATGAAAACATTTTTCTCTGTCTTTACGTCGAACCTGAACTGTAGATTTTGCAAATATCTTAGGTGTAATTTGTTTCACATGTTCATCCCACGGCCTGGATCGGACCCTTTGGCTCTGGTTCAGTGCACATCATGGTCTGTGTACTGCAGGGGTGTCAAACATGTGGCCCGGGGGCCAAATGCGGCCCACCAAAGCTTACAATCTGGCCCGTGAGATGAATTTGAGAAACGTAAAAATTACACCTAAGATATTTGCAAAAATTATAGTTCAGGCTCCACGTACAGTATGGGAAAAATGATATAAGAGCTGATGAATATTTGCAACTTCTGTGGAAATGCAAATATTTTCATGTAATTTTTCTGTATTTACACCAAAACAAAGTGTAATTTCACCAAAAAAAATAGAAATGGCCCAAAAAAATAAATATAAAAAACCTGAAATGTCTGAAGAGAAGCAAGTGTAATTTTAACAATATTCTACCTGTTACTAAATGTTTTGTGTATTTGTACATCCACTGTTATCTGTAAAATGTATAAATTCTAAACTGCAGCATAACATTGTTAAAATTACACTGATTTCTCCAAAGACTTTTGAGGTTATTAATCTTATTGACATTGTTTTAAAGGACAATTTATAGATATAAGCATTATCATCACATAAGGAAGATTTGGCGTTGACATTACTGATATGTTACTGTTGTTATTGGACTGGTCCGGCCCACTTCAGACCAGACTGGGCTAAATTTGGCCCTTGAACTAAAATGAGTTTGACAGCCCTGATGTACTGTGTGTGGAGGGCGGTGATCGTCCTGGCCGACAGAGGGCGCTGTGCGCATGTGTCACAGAGGAAGGTGGGACTCCGAGCGGAGCCGACATGGCGTCCTCTGTCGCTGTTCATCTACTGGCTTGTTTTGCATGTTTTCCACTGCAATATAGTTCTTCCAAACTTTTGTCTGAGCCTTGTTACAAACCTATTCAAGACGACAGACCGGACTCTGTCAGGTAAATCCCGAATTGGAGAATCAGTCCAGTGTTGACCAGTTTAATGGCCTCAGCCTGTTGTTGTATAAACTGAGATTTAGTAAGAAACGTAAACATTTCAACCCGTTAACCCGACTAAATAAGGGTTCTGTAAATCCGATGGGCTATTATATTTTGCATATGTCTGCTATATTTATTTTATTACAACTGTGAATTTATATTGTAGCTAATATGTAATATGCTGCGATTTGAACAACTTGAATACAACTGCACCACTTAATTGATTGGAAAAAAACAATCAAACAGTTTAAGACTAATAATCAATCAGCCATCACAGCAATTAATGTCTTACAGAGACTGAGTGAAATATTTTCAGGTTTTGTGTTGTTAGTGCTATCAAGCTCAGTGATTTACCCATTTTCTCCGCATCAAACCATTGCTGTGATTTGTTAACACTTATAACAATCGTCCTCAGCATTTTTCAGTGAACATTAGCTATCATTTATCATTGTATTGTCGTTCATTCCCAAGTTTGCACAGGAAAGAACAATATACATATTCAGCTCCCATTACAATAGAAAAATCTATTAAAATTAGTGGTTCATGTAGATTTTCATATGAGCTTACAGTCATTTTCAAAGGTTGTTCTAAATCAGACAAAACTAAGGAAAAAGCTACTATTTCAGCAAAATATACATTGGCCGGCGAAAAAAAAATCGCACATGCAGTATTTCACTGCAACACCTTTGGTTTTGATTACAGGAGACATTCAGTGTGACATCGTTTTTGCCACATAATTCTTATGTTATGTCACAGTAAGGTTTATAATATTTTTCTATCCATAGTTGCAATAAGAATGCATTATTGATGATAGAGAATCAAACCGTTGCAAGTCTTCATCACGTCCCAAATTAAAGTCTGGACTTTATGTTGGATAATCCATGTACGGTAATATATAATATCTTTTCAATAATATGATAAAAATAAAAAATATGATCATTGTCCAATGTTTTTGACATTATAGAAACGACAGACCACAAGTTGCCGCATAAATTCAAGTTAAATAATCTGTTCCCACTGAAACATTATTATCCACTGCAGTACTTAATGATGGAAGGATCTGAACTGTGTACTTAGTAAGTCGAGGCAGTTACTTTTTTTGGCCAGGCTGTTAATTTAACTGGAATAAGTAGCCTTTCATGTCTTTCAGGTCAAAAATATTGCACAATAGCAGGACTAATTAGGATCATCAGCCTTGTGACAGAATAGTTCAGGGAGAATGACACATCTTTTTCAGACATCCTTGAATTACCCGCCATAAAGTCCAGACTCTATTTTGGGATGTGATGAAGACTTGATGCAGCGTCATGACTCTCCATCATCAATAATGCAAAATTGATGCAACTACGGAGGGAAAACATATTCTGAACCATATTGTGGCACTAAGAATTATGAATGTCTCTAACTAATGTTAGCTAAACACAAAACAGACATCTACACCCACCATTTCTGGTGAATTACTGTTGTTGAAGGTGGTCATGTTTCCAAATTCACTACAGAATCTGTGTTCATCCACAGCAGTCCAAACTGATGTGTATGAAAACTGAGGACGAGCATTTTACTTGAATTAATTACATCACGTGTTGGATTCCGGTCCTTGAGGGCTGGTGTCCTACACGTTTTAGATGTTTCCCTCTTCCATCACACCTGTTTCAATATAGCTTCTAAAACGTGCAGGACACTGGCCCTCGAGGACCAGAGTCCAACACCCCTGATTTACAGGTATTAATGGTTCAGAAATTACAGAAAATTTTAGATCAGCATATATGTTTGGTTGCTGGGCGCTGTTTAAATCTTTAAGGGTTAAGGGCTTCAAACATTCGTGGAAAAAGGAGATAGTGTTTAAATGGTTTAAATGGACCCTCAGTTTTACACAGATGGACTTAAAGGCAAGTATCAATGCTTGCAGTAGGGTATTGACCTAGATGAAGCATATGTAGAAAAATTAGCATCTTAACTTAAAAAGGTTTTCTTTACAACTGTCCTTTTTCCATAAACATTTTGAAACCATTTGAATTCCTTTTTAGAAATTTAATCAATTAGTTTTTTTATATTGACAATTTAAGCCAATATATTGTCCTCCTGAATAAACTTTTTTTATTTTTATTTTTTCTAGCTTTTTAACATAATATTTGACTGTATTTTATTCTGACGCCGAGTATTGTGTGATTGTCTGTGTTTAGGACACAAGCTCGTCCACATGAGAATGTAAAGATCTCTGACCTTCCTCCATCATGGGACTGGAGGAACATTAACGGGAAAAATTATGTGAGCGTCACCAGGAACCAACATATCCCCCAGTACTGTGGGTCCTGCTGGGCCATGGGAGCCACCAGTGCACTAGCTGGTAACCATAGCAACAAAAGGGTGGGATGTGGAGACAGAATGGAGGAGGGAAAAATATACAGACACAGATGGAAGATGGCATGTAATGTTTTTCATTTTCTTTTTGTTGTTTTCCTTCAGACCGCATCAACATCAAGCGTGGAGGATCCTGGCCATCTGCTTACCTGTCAGTCCAGAATGTCATCGACTGTGGGAGGGCTGGCTCATGTTACGGCGGGGATCACCTGAGAGTATATGCCTACGCACATGAGAAAGGCATCCCAGATGAAACCTGCAACAATTATCAAGCCAAGAACCAAAGTAAAACAACCATTTGTGTAAATGTCTTGACTGTGGCCACAGTGGACGTGATCTTTTCACAACCATTTTCACCCAAGATAATGTATTAGTGTATTGACATTTCGATATTTACTTCTGATGAGATTATGATTATACAATAATAGAGGCCAAATGACATGTACCGATTTAAGTTTTTGAAATATTTTACTATTATATCAACAAATTTCAAGTAGAGTCACCACCGTTACTCAGTTGATGGATTAGTTGTCAACCGTGAAATTAATCGCAACTTATTCCGAAACTAATCCATAATTAAAATAATCATTCATCACAGCCACAATGTCACCAAAATACACATGCAAGCAAGTAAACAAATAAACAAATACAGCTATTTGTTAAGAGAATTGAAATAATATGATTATTATTTTAGATTTTATGATTCTTCCAGCTATTGGCCTCTTGTATTTTCTCCCCATGCAGTCACACTACAGTAAAACACTCATAGAAAAGCAGTCATTTTATTTTTCCCACATGAAACAATGTGTTTTGTGTATTTGTGATCCTCTGCAGAGTGTGAGCTGTTCAACCAGTGCGGCACCTGCTCCTTCTTTGAGTCATGTGCTGTCGTGAAGAACTACACAGTGTGGAAAGTGGGAGACTATGGAGAAGTTAATGGAAGAGACCAAATGAAGGCTGAGCTTTACGCCAACGGACCCATCAGGTAATGATCCACCCACCTACATGCTCTGTGTGATGGAAGAGCTCCTGCCCACACTTTGTTGAGAACCAGTTCTAATCATACAGATATTTTATTAGTAGATACATACTGTATTTAATTAACTTTAAAGCCTTTAAGGAAACTTTACACCACTGAATTTAATATAAAACTCAATCCTACAGCCTTAAAATGACATTATCATCATAATATAAGTTCCTGAACGTATGGCAATATCTTTAGTGTTGGATGTCACTTAAAAAACGTTCTGTTCTTTTTTGTTCCTGTTCATGTCTATAAATTTAGACAGTGTAATGACTCCTAACCGGAAAGGTTCTGTAAAAGGTTTTTAATAGCCTTTACTGTCGGGGCCGAGGCCCTCAGTGACATGTTTACATCTGGGATTGTTTTATAAGGTTCTGGCAGATTTATAGGCCTTTAAATTAATTTCCTACAGTATTTACAGGGTCTTAAAGAGGCATCATTTTACCTTTATGTCATACAGGTTGGATATAGCAGCGCGTCAGAATCCTCTTGTAATAGGGTTTCAATGAAAATATATGGACTCTCCGTTGAGTCCGGCTGTATAGCTGAGTTGGTAAGGCACCGGGCTGGTGCATAGGGTACCTGGGTTCGATTCCCAGTAAGAGTGTCCAGTGGCTTGCGTCAGGAAGGGCATTCGACATAAAAACTCCTGCCAAAATCAAATATTCAAATTGGATTTGCTGTGGTGACCCCAGAAGGGAAAAAGCAAAAAAAAAACATGTGGACAAAAGGAATGGTCAAGAAAATGTACTTTTCATATTTGGAAAAGAAACATTTTTCAAGTTTAAGGATATATATACAGCTTTCTTTACCTGCAGTGATTACTTCATTAGTCAATTCATAAGCTCTTCGTCTATTGACATGACTGATTCAAGGTTTTGAATAATTTTTACCCTTTGGCCAAGGAGTATTGTAATTGTTTGATCATCTGGCTCTCCATTGAGACCAAACTTAAGTTCATATTGCCACGGCACACCAAGTAAACTAAGTATCCCTGGGTTGGGATTAAGACATTTGAAGATAACATCTTGAGCTCATATTAATCTGTGTTTTTATTTATCTCCTAATAGTTGTTAGTCAACGGCTAATAAGCTCATTGATAGCAAATTTGATGGTTTGATGGATTTGTTCATCATCTTGTTGTTACCCGGGTCTGGGTTGCGGGTTCAGAATGTAAAAAGACTGGTAAATCAAAAACTTCACATTTCAGCTTAGCTCCCTCTTCACCGCAATGGACTGGTTTAGTGTCTGCATCACTGCAGACACCGCCCCGATCTGCCTGTCGATCTCCTGCTCCATCCTGCCCCTACTCGTCAACATGATCCTCTTCTTGATATAGGACTTTCTCACCAACCTGGAGTGAGCAGTCCACCCTTTTCCAACTGAGGACCATGGCCTCCGACTTGTAGGTGCTGATCTTCATCTCAGCCACTTCTGCCCTAGTGAGAGTTGGAGGTCCATGTTCGATGAATATGAGAGGTCCACATTATTTGCAAAGAGGAGAGATCCTCCCACTACCAAACCTGACCCTCTCCACCACCCAGCTCCACCTTGAAATTCTGTCCATATAAGTTCTGAACAGTACCAGTGACAAAGGGCAGCCCTGGGGAGTCCAGCCCCCACCAGGAACAAATCTTACAAGACTTACTACCAGCTGCATTGACCAGGTTCACACTCCTTTGGTACAGGGACAGAATGGGCACTAATAAGGGACCATTTGCCCAGTACTTCTGGAACATCCCCCACAGGATGCCACTGAATTGAAAACAACAATCTAACACAATCATGCATGAACAGATGAAGAAGCCAATTAGACCAATGCTTTGACACAAGGCAGAAGAGTTTGAAACTACGATACATTTGGACAGAAACCACTTTTTGACACTTTCAGAGAGTTGAACAGATGTACACCTTGCACTAGCCATTTATCATAACATTTCACCAAACCAACACTGACCTCTCTGTTGTTGCATAGTTGTGCCCTGATGGCCACTGATGGCTTGGAGCAATACTCCGGAGGGATCTTCTCAGAGTTTCATCCCCTGTCGTTGCCAAATCACATTGTGTCGGTGGCCGGTTGGGGCGTAGCAGAGGATGGGATCGAGTACTGGGTCGTCAGGAACTCCTGGGGAGATTTTTGGGTCAGTTTGTGTTTCTCTGTTTGAAATAAAGACAACTCAGAAGCCAATTCTTAACAATTTGGTGAAAATTCCATGATTCTTGTGGCCAAGATAGTGATTTAAGTCAACCTGATTGGTAAGCAAAAAAAAACACACATTACTAATTTGGACAATGCTAAGTGTAAAGCATCAAAACATGTCAGAAAGTACAAAAACATGTAACCTAGATTTTTCAAGATTTATTCAATATCACTGTCTCCTTAGTGTCACTACACTGAAGGTATCAGCAGACAACAGTTGTGGTTAGTTTTTTTGTCCATTTATGTTAGTAGATCACTCTAGATCAGTGACTCTCATATATTTTATGGAGCTGAGTGTTGTTTGTCACACTCACCACCAGTAGGTTGGTTTATCATCAAATGTCTTCTCTATTGGCATACTGTGATATTCTGTACTATCTCATGCTCATAATACACCATATTTTTTATTAAATATATTTGAGAAGTTTACCTCTTATCAGTTTGGATTGCAGTTTGTGATTGAGGGCTAATAGTAGGTCCTCAAGCCAAAGTAATTGAGAAATACTGTCCAACATCCTAAACCTGCAGCCTTTTTTGGGTCTAAAATTACACCGAATGATGTTATTAGTCCATTCATTGTGTAATCAATATGAATCTAAATGAAATCTGTTGCCAGGCTGATTTGCAAGTCAAATGTTTGTTCAATTTGAATTACATAAAAGTCACAAGCTTGCACTGTATTAATGTGCATATTTCTCCTGTGTGCTGATATGACATATTGTGTTTGTCTTTTTCAGGGAGAACGTGGATGGGCAAGAATAGTTACAAGTGCATATAAAGGAGGAAAAGGCAACTGGTTCAACTTGGGTATTGAGAAACACTGTGTATATGGAGATCCCATTGTTACACAGTTGCATAAATAAAATAATGAAAATGTCTGTTTCCAGTGTGTAAGATTTATGGGGATTCAGGAGAATGGAATATAATAGAGTTATTATTTCATTAGTGTAGAATCAACCGGAAATAAGAGATTTTGTGTTTTTGTTACCTTAAAATAAGCTACAGAGGGAGTACAGTAGGTCACCTTCAGACTCCATCATTACCATGCATTACCATAACCTTGTACATTTCAGTTTAGATAAAACATCCCCTTTTCCACAGAAAATAACCCTGTTTTTGTGACCACCGTAGGCGACAGTGAACCGGTCATTTGTAATCTGCTACGTCACCACGAGATGTCACTAAGTATTAAATACTGATCTTTAAATCACACGTTGAATTAATTGCTGAGGTTCAAGTTGTATTAAGCATAAATTTTCCTTTTATTCAGAAATGTTGTATTTTTGTATTTATTCATTCCGTTCATGAAATGCTTATTTAACACAGACACATGCTCATTAATTGACATTTACATACATGGTGACACTTCCGTGATTGGAATATACTTAGCTATATAATTTAAACATTATGTAAATAAAAATACACATTATATATATATATATATAGATATAGATATAGATATATATATATATATAGTGTATTTTTATTTATACACTATATATATATGAGGGTATAAATAAATACATAGACAGATTGTGTATTTTCAGTTTGTTAAACCCGACTTTACAGCTTCATGTGTGTGTAATTCATCTTAAAATAACAGTGTGCAAAAACAAAATCAGCAGGCTTTTCCACACCACATCACACAGTTTTTAAAAAGAAAGTATTTCTATCTCTGAGTGACAAGCACGCTGAGTCAGATGTGTTGAAATCCACCTGTGGTGAAGTAGCCTTGATAGGTCTGAGGAAAAGGCACACTCAGACTTGCATTTTCCCTCCACGTTGCAGTGTGACACCTGCGCAGGCGGCCGTTAACAAGTGTCAGGATCACCAGTCAAACTCATTTAACAGGAATCGGATAATGTCACACACTGAACCACACAGCCAACAACAACCACAAGAAGGCTACATATATTTATTTATTCATATGCAAAGTGTGATTCAGATGAACACGTTTCTCGCTTGTCACCTTCGTCAGATGAAAGACAGCATGAGTCACTGATCCTGCAGACACAACGGGAACAGATGATGCTTTGTATTTTATCCATTCACCTTGAGGATTTCAATAATGTGGCTGAGCATTTACAAGCCAACACTTGGTCTCTTGATTCCAAAAATATTATTAGACTCAAAAGACTGTGACTTTCATAGAAATGTACAAAAAAGGACTTTGTTTCAATGATTCAGTTGTCATATCTTTTGGATCTTTTTGTGGGAGGAAATGAAACATTGTAAAAATAATTTTAAAAAGTAGGATTTTAACACTTTGATAGTGTTAAACGTGTCTACACCAAGTTGTCCTACTCAACTGGATGATTATAATTAGACAAAATTAAAGGTAGAAATAATGAAAACAGGAATGCATTGTATGGCCAATACATGTAGATCAGGGGTGGGCATCTCTTGTCCTCGAGAGCATTAAAAAACTGGAAATTATGGCCTAAATGGTGTATTACTACTCCCGCCAGGATTCAAACCCTGAACTCCAGGACAAGTTTTACCCAGTCATTACTGATACCCACTGAATACTCGAGATATTAGTGGAAGAACCAGTACTATTACCTCCTGAGCAATCTGCTGATATATGTATACTTTCATACATGGATGATGATAATGATAACCTACTTCAGGATTGTTTTGTGACTGTGACATTAAGACTCATTCATATTAGAGAAAACAACTTAAAATAGCTGTAGTGACCACCATACATGAAAGGGTTAATAAAGAGTGGACGTGTCATTTGTCCAGGGGATTGTCTGAACCCTAAGGCTCACAAATCTTAGGGTGCACATTTTTTTGCCTGAGGCTTTCCTATCTCTCATATAGGAGGTAAGGGGATCTACTGCACAACTGTCATTTATAACAAGAGTCTATGTAGTCTAAGTAGTAGAGCCTTGGGCACAGATTTTTACACCGCAAACAGAACTGCACTTGAATGAGTTGTATCATTTATAGCTCGTTTGATGTGATATTCATGTTTTTGTTCATTCACTTTATGTGATTGTTGTTTTCTTCATCACGTGAGACAGGTGGGGAAGTGCCTACAGCGCCTTCTGTTGATAAAGCATCACATGTATTGTGTCTTGACAGAGACACTTAACACACAGCATTGTTGTTGTTTGTTTGTCAGGCAACAGTGCTTCACAGTGAACATTCGGAGTCTTTTTGAAGGATTTTGCAGAACGGGAATAGATGTAGCTCGGGGTGCAACATATTCGCTGATATAAATGGTGGTGCAGCCTGAATTGGAATCAGATTTGGAGGAATGTTTTTTGTGTGGATTTGCAGTTAATGGTGCAGAACAGTTCCATGAGACACTACTTTGAAACCAAACATATTACATTATAATACAATAAAATCATGTGTTTAGTTACAAAGGTACTGGGCTGTAAAGCTCCAATGTTATGAGTGAATGTATTTCCTTTCCCAGATTTTTGCTTCATGTATCAACCAACAACAAAATCTGAAAAATGCTAAAAACTTTCAATGAAATGTGATGATGAAATGAGGAAAAATGGCAGGACTAGAATGAATCAGTCAGCCAAGTCCTGCATGAACTGATGAAGCCACTTCAGATGCCTTCATCCTAGACAAATGAGAATTTACACAGGCAAACTAAAGTGGTTTCTGTTTTGAAGTCAAGCTGTGTAATGGAGTTGATCTGTTGAAACTGAAAAACACTATTATGTGTCATAAAAGCAATAAAATGTAAAATATCCTAGTGTTATAATATAAAACGACTTATACAGATTTAAAGAATATGGAAACGAGGAGAAAATCACCTTTGATTCACAGAAATATACCGATTAAATAATCTTTGTTCTGTTCACGCACACAACTCAATCTGAAATTCAATATTATATAATAAAATATTACATTAGTTCATCGTGCAACTGTGGAAACTGTGCTTTTACTTTAGTTGAAGAGTGTGCTTTTGTCACCTTTGTGGAAATGCTTGGAGCTCTTTTCTACTGAATTTTACACCTTATATATAGAGAACGTTATCATGTAAAGCAGCTTAATGTTTGGTTGTTAAGTACTGTATTATTATCCCTGTTCTCCTCATTGGCATTTTCATGCTTTTAATTGGGTTTTCATTGTTGTTCAAATGTGGCCACTGTGAGAACTCTCTCCTCAGCCTGTTTGTTGTGTAGATTTGTATCCTTGCATCTGCATATGAAGTGCTGGCAATCGTACTGTTGGGGGACGAGGTCACAGATTTTTAAAAGCTATTGACCTCCCACTCGATATACAGTGTTAAAAAAAACCCTTCTGTGTGCATCCTGTTGGAAAGCTTTACATTTATTGAGCATAAACCAAACATGTAAAACTGGGGTCATGTGTTGCAAATATAGATTTATACATACTAAAAGTAAAATCTGAAGTGCTGGGGTTCTACACTGCAATGTGCCGGTAGAAAGATAAAGACTCCCTATGCAAGCAGAACCATACATGTGTGTATTTTAACATTGTGGATTATAACCTTAACCCTTGTCTCAACAAAGTTATGGGCCAGGGGTAAAGCTGTCACAAATCAGACAGAAGGACCATATTGTATACTTTTAGACATACTCACACCGACACTGTATTGCATCAACTTCATTCATTTACTCAAGAACGTGTCACACAATGCTCCTAGCCTCATCCAACTCAGGCATCACATCATGATCATAGCATCAACGATCTATGTACATAACATCCCCCCCC
>JAPTHA010000010.1:18213942-18244143 GCA_029814585.1 Gymnapogon annona | reverse complement strand
CACACACACACACACACACACACACACACACACACACACACACACACACACACACACACACACACAAATATTTTGAGGGACAGTTGATGCTGGGGGCCTCAGGCCTCAGCGCCATGTGGCCTGGGTCACATGTTGTTGCTACCAATTGAGCAGAAACAGGTAGAGAAAAGACGATGGTAGTGGTGGTGGTATTAAAACACTTCATACCGGGCTTGGGGACATGGGTGACCCAGCTCCACAGGGGTTACTCCCTGAACCAGAGCACGGACACAAGCTCTCACACCATTAGGATGCACTGGGAGACCCAAACAATTTAACTGAGAATCCTAAGTACAGATAAAGCTACAGGACAGTGAACCAAAATCATCAAAAAGCACATTTAAAAACAAATACTGATCAGATTTAAACATCTAAATGGAAGCCAAAATAAACTGACAAGTCACTTAAGCACATGAGCAAATGTGAGAAGGCTGTGAAAAAAAAAAAAATCATAGGAAAGCTGGACTGAAGCTCGGAAAAAAAGCCAGGCAACCTTCACACCAACCAGCAGTACCCAGCCTCATGTGCTCATTTGATAATTGGGTTGACTTTTTACAAATAACGGACCATCTTTAATTAGTAGAGCAGAGTAGCTGATCAATAGTTTCCATATTTTGAAGCCGCTCGGGCCAGCATAATGGACTTTCCCTTCAGTCTCCAACTGCCCAGTGACAACTGTTTAAAAACTCTCTGCTACTGGACAGGACAGCATCACTATCACACTGCTTTTGAAGCAAGTCAAGCTGTATTTTATTGTTGATGCTAGATTTTGCCACAACAGACAATTCCTAAAATTTCCTATAATTTCCTACCAAAAAAATGTATATCCTATTCCTATTTAAGTAGATAAATAAATAAAATAAAAATAATAAAATAAAAGTGAATGAAACATTGGGTTCTTTTTTATCATAGTATTATCAGAAAAGGAAAAAACAATTAAGTCATTAAAATAAACCGACCAAACACAAAAGAAATCTATAAAGTAAAAAACTAACACACAAAATGCAAAAACCATAGTGACAGCTGTGGTCTATAGAATATGAAAATTACAAAAAGATGCAGTTTAAAGCTTAAGAATATGTAGAATCATATCTCAGATTTAAAGATATTGAGAGGCTAGAGAGGCTTCAGAGTGTGTTAAAATGTTTAATTATAATAGTTTTTATAGTTTGACACTAGTTTTAATTTGCATCTTTCATTTGGGGAAAATTACACAAGATTACACAAGATGATCCAGAATCATTGCAAAATGATGCAAAACTTTTGCATCAAATTATGCTGTTTGATTTTTTAAATGTGGGCCTTAAAACATCAAAATTGTCTATTCATTTTTAGACATTTACATTCTCTTTTCAACAATGTTTGTAAATTATCCAAAATGTTTAAAAATCCTGGCATTGTCTCATAGGAGGAGAAGGAGGATCTACATGCTTTATTTTGTATAAGATGTCACACTGCACATGTGAAGAACACAAGCTAAGTTTTATCCTTCTAAATAATATTCAATAAACTTTCAACTATATGTGGATTATCAATAAAATAGGAAGCCAAGGGTCAAATTATGATGTAATATTTAAACTGTCACTTGAAGCTCATTTATGTCAAACTCTTTGTGTCACACGCATGACACCAGTACCAGTCCAGCAGACCTGCACAGTTCATCATGAAACACAGACTGTCAGATGTATTGAGCTGGTAGATGCATTGGAGCAGGCGCCCAAAACCCCGTGTATTGGGACAAAAGTGAAGGTGGAGCTGCATAGGATCCTGGTCACCTGGTGGAAAGATCTGAGCCCGGGGTTCAACTCATCCATCCAAACAGAAACGCGGTGCAGTTTAGGAGATAGATCTGAAACTAGACAAATCCATCAACGGCTCAGTGGGTACTTCCTAAATATAGGCCCCTAGAACGGAGACACTCCTAAAAGTCAAACCAAATCTTGTGTAAATACAAGTGCCTGCTTTATCTCAAGGCCGCCAATTTGCCTTCCAGGGCCACATCAAGTCATGGTTTTGAAAGGTGTTGTATAAAAAATGTGAAATACACTGTAGTGCCCTTTTGTCTCTGTTCATTGTCTACATGGACCATTACATTACTTCTGCTTAAAATAGACTCAGTCCCCAAATTCATTGTTTGAGTCACAGTGGGAACATGAGGACTCTCTCAGACTTGAACCTTATCCCATGTGTAGTTCCCAACTATAGTTTTCTGTGAAATTGAATTAATGGGGATCTCTTATTAATTTTGAAGTCTGACATCAATCTGTCAGCTTCAGAATTAGTCTGCGCCAAAAATAGAAAACCAAGTAAAAATAGTCGAATCAACAATATTGAGTAGGATTCAATTCTCTCCGCCCTTGTAAACAGCTAGAGCCTCCATATCTAATTAGTTGTTCCGCTTGGAAGTCAAATGGTGACCTAGTGAAAATGAGCTTTTCCTCTTTCACCCCTCGATCAAAAGTCAATAACCAATGACTAATATCAGCTGGTGGGGTCTGCAATATAAAACAGACTGTATTATCCAAAAACGAGCAGAACAACTGACTGAGCAAAAAGTGATGTAAAAAAAAAAATCAACTAAACCTTCAAAAGAGTTAAAAAAATGTCCACATCTAATTTAAGGATCTTGGATAAGCTGGTGATGAGAGTCAAATCAAGCCAGGACTGGACCACGAGGCTTCTACTGTGCAGGGCCTCGAGGTGCTGTTTGTGTAGTTCAAAATGTGGCCTCCGGGTGGCATCACTTCGCTCCTGCTGTACACTTTACAGCCTCTCTTCCACACTGACCCTGCCTGCTTTTAGCAGCTGGGTTCCCATGACAACCCCAGTCGTTCATACCACTCCTCTCTCTCTCTCTCTCTCTCTCTGTCTCTCTCTCTCTCGCTCTCTCTCTCTCTCTTTCTCTCTCTATCTATCTATCTATCCCCGTCTCCTCCTAAGCCAGGCTGCACTTGTATCCTTCCATTCCCAGACTCTCTCATACATCAATACAAAGCAGAACCGAGCTCTGTGATAGCTTTCCACAGTGTGTGTATGCGTGTGTCAGTGTATATATGTGCATGAAGATAGGTTATTTTAGAGTGCCATCGTCTCACATAACCAAAAATAGAGTAACAGTTTCACTGAAGCAGGGGATAGTGTAGCGTGTAGTAACTAAAGAGACGCAAAGTTACTTAGTTACAGTATGTCACCACCGGACAGATGCAGCATCAGACGCGATGAATTAGATGTACAGTGTTATGAGTTAAAAACTGAACCATGGAGGCAATTCATAAGGAAGTCATGGATGAGTCCCATGAGACAGGAATCATTATGGAAATGCAAAGTGTAAAATGACTTTAAAGTGAAATAGAAGAATTTCTATTTAATCTCTATACAAAGGAATAAAACTCTTTCACCCCCTCTCCAAAACAGAAAAAAAGTCACTGCACCTTTTTTTATTGCACACTGAGATAAAGCTAGTCACAAATTACCTCGGTAGTCTGCATTGTTATTTTTGTGATAGCAGCAGATTATGGGAAATGGATTTGAAGTGATTGGATGTGTTGGTGATTAGTGGGACAAAATAATGAGTGTACACTTACTGTGTGCATGAACAGGTGAGAACACAAACACACACACAAGTCCTGGGGATTACTCCAGTGGTTACAATGAACTGATGAGTAGCTATTTGGAATAACTTCCAAACCTAACAAAAAAATAAATAGTAATGTACTCTATTAAATATTAAATACATGCTCAAAATAATCACATTGTTCTGTTTGAGGTGCCATCATAACTCAAACATCAGTAATCCAGAAAACAACCATATAGAAATTTAAGGATTTCTTATTTGAAAATATTTTTAAATACCTTTCTTATTGGCTTCACATTCTGTAGTGATGTTCATTTGTTCACTTTGTCTTAATTAGCTAAAACTTAAGTCTATTTGTTCAGAGCCACATAAGAAAGTTAGGAAGTTTTACCTGTTTTTTTTACAATTTCCTTACAAGGATGACGTAGTGAGCAATAGCCATAGCATGAAAATAAATAATTAGCAGCTATCACAAGACATTACATATTATACATTAGTTACACACAACAGTTGAATAAATATATCAGGTGTGGACTGTAATACTGTTACTAAATAAATATGTATTTGAGCATGGGATTCTTCTGTAAACCAGAGACACTGAAGGTTTGCACAACATTGGACGTTCTCTCTCTCCTTGGGACAGTTGAGGTGGGGCAAGTAAGTTTGATGACAGCTGGTATAATAAGGCTGTACAATCCTAGGTTAAGACTGTCTAGAGCACTAACTGATCTGACCAATTTCTTAACGAGACATTGCATTGGAGCCAAATGTTTACTCAAGTTAGCCATCCAGCCAACTGCTTCAGCTAGACCTGATGAAACACTCAACAGCTCAAACCGTCTAGGCAAACAAACTGCTGTGACAGAAAAATATAAAAGGTTTCTATATATAACTCTGTGCCCCCCTCTGACCACATTCCACGGGAGGTGAAAGTTGAGGCTTGTTTGACGAGTGACAGAGGTGGAGGAAGACCTTTTGCCTGGGTGTGGCTGGTCAAAGCTAACTGTTAGCTTCCCTGAGAGCCAGGTCTGTAATCTGTAGCACAAGCTAAGCTAACCAGACCAAACTCCAAACACAGTGTTTGAAAACCCCATGTGATACAAAACATGCTAATGTCAACGCTAACACACATGGTCATGTGCTTTTTGATGGATTTTGCATGCCTCCAAGTGTTCTGCTGCTCTGTGATAGACTGGCCTGGTAGCGGGGAAAAGTGTGGAGCTGGGAGCCCCTGTCATGATTAGACAGCAAAATGTCTCCTTGCATGTCAACCCCCGCTTTGATCAACCCTGCTCCCCCCTCTCATTCTCTGGCAACACTGGGAGAAAGAAATGCTTTAGATATGTGTAAATGTGTGTAGAGTACGGGGAGGCAGAGCAGTCAGGAAAGCATATGTGTGCATTCAGACTCTCAATGATGTGTTTTATGACAGGGCATTAAAAGAAGAGGAAGGTATGGCCATAGCCATTTACAAACGCATACACAAAACCAACACAGAGGCGTTTTGTGTCTCACCTTCTGCTACTGACCTTCCTTTTGTTTACAGCGCATTGCCGGGATACTCCCTTTGATTCGGCTGCGCACACGTGACCCTCCGCCAGTTTCTGCTCTGCAGTGCTGCTGCTAAAAATAGCCTCAGCTTGCCCTGGCTCCACAGCTAGTTTACATAAGCTCTAAGGGGGGTGGGGGGTGGATTGGGAGGGGGAAAAGGGAGCGACAGAGGGGGAGAGAGGAGAGGGAGCCTCAGTAAAGAGAGAGAGGGAGGGGGGTGTCTATGAACGACCATTCCACAATCTCTGAGCAGGGAACCTGCAGCGCCACTGCTGTCCTCCAGCAGTCTATGCCTTTACACTCCTGGTCAACAGCAGGGTGTGTATGTGTGTGTGTGTGTGTGTGAGAGAGAGAGAGAGAGCGAGAGTCAGAGAGCAAGGTATGTGTGTGAAGTCGGCACACAGTAACAGACTCAAATATCCGCCATTCACCAGCCTTACTGTGTCTCTGTCCTTTAAAATGGACGCACATTTTAACCCAAAAATGAAGATTTATAACCATAACCGTCTTCAAGTGGGACACAGATTCCATTTCCTCAGCTGAAGATCAGCTGAATAAAATGAACAATGAATTAAAATGAACAATAAATTAACAATTAATCTGGAATTTCCACGAGTGGGACAAGTAAAGGTATATCTAATCTAATCTAAACGTGATGCTAACATGGGTCATTTGACCACTATAGACATTCATTTTGGCCCAAAAAATAGAATTTATAAATGACAGCCCTTCCCTTTAAGTGGGACACATATTCCTATATTCTCTCTTCAAGATCAGCCGCACAGAACTGACAATTACACAAACCTAAAAATAGTCCAGCCATCTGACATGAGACAAAGTATGATTACTCCACAGGCCATAAATGATCCTGATCCACCATACATTGTAAATCCCACTTAAAATCTGTACCTTTTTTCATGGCATTATGCTGGCTTTGAAATCTGATCCAACTCATTGACTAAACTAAATACAGGTTGTCAGAGCCCCTGGTCTCTAGAAACAAACTATGAACACAGTCTAGCTAATCTTGTGACATGTAGCATGCAATGCTGCACAGCTTTAGGCTCTCTTAACTGGTTCAAAACGCCCAGGCAGGCTGAGACATTAGGAGACTCCATATACACAACTTAACTGCTGCGACGAGCATGGTGCTTTTAAAAAGGCCCATTAGCACTTACAGTTACAGTAAATCTCAGAACCTACTGTTACCGTTTGCATGTTCACTGTCCTGTCAAACACGTTCAGATGTATTACGTGGAATGACACCTCAAAAAAAGGTTTGCGTGAACTTTTTGATATGGTTTTGTTATAAGAGACGATACGTGTTCTCATGTGTTCTGCTACATCCTCTGCGCTGTCGTTTTCTGGCCTCAAGAGAGGACTGAATGGAGAGACAGTGCGCGAGACACAGAGAGAGAGAGTGAGAGACACAGAGAGAGAGAGCGCAAGAGTGTCCCAAATGGGGCTCTAACAACCTTAAGGACAGTGGTTTGTGTAGATGGAGTCCCACTGAGTTTCCAGTACATCAGATTCTACAGTTCAGCTCAAAACCACTCCTTCTGTTTCCTCAGAAATCATGCACACAAACACAACTCTACAGATACAGTACATTCAAACACCAATGCCTGCACACAAACACACACTTCCATAGTGCTCCCTTTGATTATTCCGCAGTCAGCTGACAGCAGGGTCATCTGATTTTAGCAAGCGACACAAAGGTTTTTGTTAATCTGGATTAAACATTTTTATGCCTCTTTTTATGAAGAAACATTTTTTTTATAATTAGTGTAGTGATGATAATGATTTTTGTGCTATTACATCTCATTTTCATTTAAAACCCCAGATGTTGATTCTACGAGACAAAAATTAAAGGGACTTAATAAAGTGAGGTGGAATTATTTACGGCTATTTTTTTAAAGAGTTTGTTTAAAGGAAGTGACTCAAACGCTCACATATAAAGTCAGTTTTAAAACGTATATTAAAAGTCATTTTTCTAAAAAATAATTTTTGGTGTTTTCTAAGTATTTTCTGGATTGAATCTGAATTTTACTTGCAATAATAAATCAACATGGAACATTAGGCTGTTTTTCTTTTTATGTACATACGTTTGCAGGTTCAACATTCTACCCTTTTCCAGACTTTCAGGAGTAGTATGGTTTTAGAGTGCACTATATGTTACATACTAATTACATATGTTGAATTAGATTGCGACTAATTAGTTAAATGATACTAGTAAATATTTTGGTTGCGTTAACTCTCGACTCCAAGAGCAATGAAAAAAAAATAACTTTGTAAGACTGGGCAGTGTATCAAGAATTATGAAGAAAATGATTGAAGAATACTACAGACAATTTGACATTAATGCTTCCTTACAAAAGAACAATTCAGCACAAAACTTCGTCTTTTTTAAAATATACCAGTGTGAATATGTTTGAATTGTCACTACTTATCAACTGTGTTTTCTTTTTCGCTTTTGTTTTTAGATGCCTCACAGAGGTATCTAATTATGTTCAAAATGCCATGTCTCTTAATGTTTTTTAACATTTCAATGTTTATTTGGACTCGAGGATGAACTGAATATTTTAATGGTTAAACCTGTCAAATGTTTTTTGGGCCAAAAGTCTGTATATCAGGTTATCGTGCAAAAATAATTCATTTATGGTTCTTGTTTCCAGTTAATACACCCTCAAAAGCATTGTTTTGGGGTTTTTGCTATTGTTGGTTGCTGATATTCATCATATGTGGTGTAGTCAAAAGTAGTTTTCAGTTAGGTCCCCCAGACCAGAAATGACCTGAAATTCCTTACTTTTCCATATTGTGCAAGAACAATGAACCAACTTAAATCAATCACAATACATAGAGCAGTGTTCTGATTAGCAATAAACTTTTCATCATGCTCCTACACACCACATAAACATCTTTGTTTATATGAAATGCATGTTGTAGTAGAGTACAGTAGAGAATACAGGAAATGAGGGTAGAGAGATGAGAAATCACATTCAGCTTAGGTCCCCGGCCGGAGTCGAACCGGAACACCCTGGTTCATGGTCGGCACCATTAACCCCTCAGCCACCAGGGTGCCCCAAATACTGGGTAAATATAGACCGTGACTTTTCTGACTATACAAGGCTTTAAATACATAACACAATAACATCCATTAGAAGTCGTTTACCATTTAAAATGCTTTACTGGCATCCATGAGACAAACCCCAACCAGCAGAAAATCCATTGCTTCTGCGCTAAAAATAACCTGCTAACCAATTGATGAAAGATTTGTCACATCAAAACATAAACATGCAGATCAGCTTGGACATGTAAGAAGTCCTAGAGACAGTAACAATCAGCCCTATTTTCTGCTGTTAAGTATGCACATCGGTTTGGCTTAAAACATGAAGAAACATAGCGTCTCAACAGTGTCAGAAAAAGGCAGCAGTGACATGCAGCCGGTGTATAAATATCGCTCTCTCGGGCTCTTCCGTGAACAGAAGAGGCTCGTTATTGAGGAGAGCCACTGTTTGCAAAGCGTAGCCCCTCTGTTTCTGTAGGCCCTTCAGGGGCTGGGGCTGTCTGACAATGCTGGCCATTCTTAGCACTTTACTGCCCCAGATGACTGCGTCAGTGGCCCCCAGGCTGGTGACAGAGTCCCGTGACCAGCACTACACCCCAGCTCCAACCACAGCCTAGGCCGAGAATCAGCCCCAGCCCCAGACATGTCTTTCCACACAGAATTGTTGGAGAACAGGATCAAAGTATCTGACCAGCAGGGTAACAAGACAACCACACCTGCTCTTCTTGCAAACTTGTATTCAACAAGTAGATTTATGCCACTTACACACAGGGGTCCCAGAAAAAGTGTGGGCTGGAAAAAAGTCCAGCACTGACCATTTTCCACAGCCAATCCAAAGGAGTAACAGAGGTGAGACAGGCCAGACCTTCACATAGTGGACCTGCGTTTTGGAATCAAAGGGGCCGTGACACAGTGCAGTGTATACTGTGATGTATACCTTGCACATTGGAAGTACCCTGCGCATAGTGGTGTTGACTCTCGAAAAAAACCAGTTACACAATTGTTAGCATAGAGTCCCCCATCTGAAGAGACAAGAACTCACGAATCTCAGCTTCTCCCCAGGTCGACAGCTTTCTACTCGTGTTGATTTGCTGTATGTTCATTTACTGTACATGGCTCATGCTCATTTTAAAGTCTCTTCAGCACAGGAGTCACACACAATACGTCACCCAAATGTCACACCTTGGTTTACGAAATGATACGTGTTCCAGAATCTTGATTCCACCTTCATCAGGACTCTGTTGCTACGTCCAAAGGCATTACAGAGGTGAGACCAAATATTCAACCAACAATAATAATAATCAATAACAATAATAATCAATCAACATTTACAGACATCACTACAAAATAAAAGTTAAATATTCCTAGAACAGAGATGCTACGCAAAAGACGCTTCAGAACCCGGACAAAAGATTGATATTGTCGATCATCATTCTTATTAAAAATAAAAATACATTAATAACTAAAACCTTTCACCAGTGACAATCTACAATCAAGGTGAGAATTAATTTGGTCCTGAATGGAAATTAAAGGAACTAGATAATAGTGTTTTTGAAGCTTTTTGTGGTGAGAACATGACACTACTTTAACGTTAGGTCATTTCAACATGCTTTACAGAAAAATTGGAGGATCAAAATCAAAATATGAGCAATTAAGATTAAGTAAAATAACAAAGTAGTGAAATATTTTGTTTAAAGAAATACAAAATACAAAGGAAAAATTGTATACAAGACAATTGTCTAGATATTTAAAAATAAGACATAAATCATTCCATAATTTATTGCTATATTAATTGTGTGCTAATTTAAAAACAAAGAAACATTGTTGATTTAGAAGTACACACCTCAGTAAATGACCTTTGTGCTTTAATTTATACCATTTTATGATCAATTGCTGTGGTGTTGAAAAAGCTGAATGTGTACTGAAAAATCTATAACAAGAAACAATTTGGTTTTGTATAGTCAAGTCTCAAACCACTGGATGATGTACATTAATACAAGTCTATACAGGTGTGTGTATGTATGATCTTTCAAAATGTAATCACTATTAACTCTTAATTAGATTGTGCCGATTAATTACTGCAGACAACATGAGTCAGTGGACTTCAGGCAACATTTACTTACTCTCGTCCAAATTTTATTAGGTGTTCTAGTCTAAAAAGCCAAGTTACTATATACTATCATATAAGCACAAACATCAAATGCATATTTCAATTTCTTAGCTGGAACAATAATAATTAGCTTATTATTTTGGCGCACATCTGAATGATGACTTGGTGCACTATATGGCATTGTACTGAGGTGTATGATTTAAAATCTTATTAAAACAGACTTTTCTTCTCCACACACGTTTCTTCGCACAAGCATTGTGAGAATTGGCAACAACAAAAAACAGAAGCAACACTCTTCAGGATGATAATAAGTTTTATATATTTTTTGTTTGTTTTATATTTGTTAATATCAGTGACAGTGTTCATTAAAAAGTCTAATTATTTAGTCAGATTTTTTATTTGGAGCAAAAGCTGAAGAAACCAGTTGGCTACTTGTGGACTTGAGTGTGACAAACACTGACTAAACAGTGGAGCATTTCAGAACAATTCTAATGCCATAGAGTTTGTTCAACGTCAAAATATGTTTGAGTGTTTATGTCGAGGATTGATGTGGATAACAAAGATAAGCTTTGGACGTTTTAATCTTAAAGTGAACAGACCTAATGGCCACAGCAGAAGTAATCAAAGGCTATTCCTGCCAGGTAAAGTGACTATTGAGAATCTATTATGTACTCATTTACAGATGTGGTGCTTCTGTTCCAGCTGCTTGTACACTCAAAAAACCCACATACATTTACACAACCAGCTGCACATGCACAAAAAGACAAAATCTGCATTGATGTATACTGCATAATTCAAACATTTAATCCACAAATGTTTTTTTCCTTCTTAAATATGTAGTGCTACACCTCTCCTTACAGTAAGAGGATGACAATCTTTCCTTGTGTTAATCATTTAAAGTTTAGCAGGTGAATCTTCTTTCAAAACCGCATCACAACACTCTTTCACCTCGTAGTTTTATCATGATAAATATCTACATGGACATGGGATGAAGTGGCAACATATCTGGTGTGTCACGCACCTTTGCCCTGGCAGGGGACCACAGATATAAAAGAGGCATATGCTGTCAGGGGTCGACAGCAAGGGTATCTCCCTGAAATCACCCCAATCGTTTGCTATATAATAAATTAGTACATATTTCTATGCTTTATTATTAATAAAGCATGTAAATGACACAATGTACAAAGACACTTAATTGTTATTCAGAAAGCATACTGTAGATATAATATGAAATGTGACAGTGTACGGATATACCTATAAATGATCATTTGATATTTTCACAACATTCCCATAGCTACATCCCCCAACTATTAGGAAAAAACACACCAGCTGGTTTCAAATAAGATATCATGTAAATCCACAAATAGTGACATGAAGAAAGACGATCATTAGACAATCAATATGAACTTCATTTGAGTGACGTTGATAGTTGCAGAATAATGGTCAGAGAACGAAATTTTCCACACAAAACTCCCGCTACTGAATGAAAATGACACCATATGAACCCTGGATGATAGTGAGAAACACAAACCAAATGTGATCTCAATTATTGCTTGATTTGTGTCCAAAAAAAGATTGTCAACAAAGTCACCCCCAATTGGAAAACTTCTAATACTAATAGAGAAGCTGAAATCCATAGGGTTCTTCCACTGGGGGGTCTCCAATTTTCGTTATCAAGGGAGAAGAAATCCGACCAAATCTGTCCTAATTATCCCCTTCACACAAAGCATATCCACTAGTTAGGGTAAATCCATTAAATCCCCAAAACTCCCATTTTGGGGATATATTTAGCCTCAGACTAACTCTGGTATGATGCATCATATAGCAACATTTATGTTTAGAATTGTACATTGTTCCTAATAAATAAAATAAGTAAGTTTGCCAGGATAGCACCCATGCAATCCAACTAAAGACCCAATACTTTGATGTATAATACACCATAGTCCTGTGTTACGTGCATAATCTATACACCAAAATATAAGTGTAAGTTTACAGGATAAAGAGAGGGCCTGATAACACACACACCCCATACACCTAACCCAGCGTCAGCTCCATCTCCATCCCAGGCCTCAATCTCATTGTAGGAACTAGCCCCAGCTGTCTCATAGCCTCATTTCTTCAGTTACACTCCCAGACTTCAACAGCTGCAGTTGCAGCAGGACCATACAGGGCATCTCTCTCTATATCTCTCTCCCTCTCTCTCCTTTGACTCAGGCCAAAGATCATACACCACTGCCTGAGCAAGTCACCGACAGCACTCGTACATACGAGTTCTGGCTCCATCTAAGAACGAATTATTATTACGCACCGCAGTTAACAAATACTTAGGAAATTCAAAGTCACTTTTTTGTCAGGGTACTGCAGTAAACACACTTACCACAAAATAAGAGGGCAGGCAGTTCAGATTTGCGTGTGAAAAAGAGTTTGATTTTGCAGTTGACACATCCTAGGCTTTGCAATGGAACCAGTCTGCAGCAGCTGAAAATAGCTCATAATCAATCAACTGGCAGACACATATCTGTGCTCTTAAAACATATAAATGTGCAATGCAGAGGGTGGATCAATGCTTGACAGGATTCCAAAAGCATCGATATGGACATGCTCTTTGGCATAACAAACGCTTGCCATCGGACCATACTTATTTCCCGTGCTTTTGCCCAATGGGCAATCTAGAATGGGGCCTATTCTGTGAAGGACAATAGAAATGGAAAGATAGAGGTTCATAATCTACTTTCATTGTAACATTACGCAATTTTAATTCTGTGGCAGTTTACTCTATGTGACTGCATTTAGCATGCACATTTTCTACCTGGTCCTCTCAAACAGCAACAACTTCCTCTTTAATTTACATGTTATCACATTTGTGATGCAAGAAATAGTCTAAACATACCAAAATCTGAAGAACAGTAACATAAGAGACAGAAAAAGTAGAAAACAATGAGTAAATTATAGAATTCAAGCTTCTTGGAGTGAATGTATTCGAAGAGTATGGTTAGTTGATAAAGAGAAACACAACAAAGAATCTGAGGAATCAAAGCAACAGAAAGACTGAAGGTTAACCACTAACACACAGCTGGCTGTAGAAGCTGTCTGTGTTTCACTACTTCCAGAATAGTGACTGAGTTTACATAGTCAAGTGGTCATAACAATAGATGTGTGCGCGTGTGTGCTTTTAGACACAGACAGGTCTGCTGTCATGTAGGACAAAGTATCTATGAATGCCTTCCATCTAAAGAGTTCATACGGAGGTTAAAACTGAGAGAGGAAGTAAGTGAGAGGCCATCAATCAAACATACACACACTGACAAAAGAAGCTTATTGGAATATTTCTACTGAATAACAAGTTTTTACAAATCATTTGAAAAGGTAGAAATCAACATCACATGAAGCTGGAAACTACCACAAAGATTTCATGACTTTACACACTGGTTGTATAAAGTTATTAGCTTGATGATGATTATTGGCCAAACCACGTGACTCGTCATCAGCTGCTAACCAATCAGAAAATGTAACACAGTGTCCAGAGGGGCAGCAGTGGGTGATGAGCCCTGAGAGCATGGCAGGAGGGGGGGTAATCAAAATGGCAGAAATGGATAAATTCAGGAAGGAGGAGCATCCTGGGTTTTAAAATAAGCACCTATGTGAATCATTTATGAGGGTCTTTTCTCATTCATAACTGATATACACCGTTGGAAATTTAACGCAGAGCCAGACAGAAGAAAACTTCAAAAGCAATGAGCAAACTCCAATAGACACACAAACAAGAGATCGCCATATGAAATGGCATTTATTTTTAACTCTTGTATGCTTTCCACTCTCAGAGGACCATTATATTTGCTATTCCCAAGCCTTAGCAGTTTATGCGTTTACAATATAATGTGTGATTTAAGCTTTCAAAGCGTTCAACATTCAGTAGTAAACCTAACTGAGTACAAAGATTTTGTGACTACAACAATATTTTGTGGTGTCATCGTTAAAGCTGAATATGGAAAAAAAAATAAGTACTAGATGCTTTTCTTACACATAGCGCAGCTGAATCTGTAAAAACATACATATACTCTATGTTTTTACAAAAAGAGACTCAGTGCAGCAAACACAAACACAGGCCCTGGACTGTAACAGCTCCACCTTACAGATTCATGTGACTCTCCAACCATCACCTGACTATCTCTCTCTCTTCTTTCTATGGAAGCTGCAACCAAAGAAGACCCTTGGCCCGAAGTCAAATTTATGTTCAAAGCAAGAAGATATTCAGAAAAAAAAGTAGACACCATTTATCTACATGCAATATAGCATTTTGAATTAAGAACATCCCACTTAATGCTGCATCTACGTGACCACTGACAGAAAATGTGCCTTTGACCGAACCCAGACAGATAAAGGGAACCGACCTTTGGGATGGGAGGGGACAGCCTTCAGCAGGTTCTACTCCACAGTCTGCACCGTACAGATGTCCACATATTTACACATGTATTCAGAGATGAGCCAAAGAGGAAACAGGGGAACCGTATGACAACTGAGCAACTTTGCATATCCAAACTTCCTTTTAGAGGCAACAGAGGCCCTATACTTTGTACAACCAGTTATCTATGTGACCAAGGTTATTACAGTTATAAGAATTGATGAAAAGCACTGAAAAAGACAGTTCCCACAAACTAACCGATCTATGCACAAGGTGTAACCTAAATATAGGTAGAATCAGTTTAGTATTCACCCAGTGAAAATGTTTGAAATAGAGACGTCAACGTATAAAGGACCTTTAATACAGAGTGATTTTTGTAAAACACACTTCACATAAAGTTTAACATTTTCAGCTTCAAATCAAGGATGTTCATAATTCCTGAAAACTAAAGTACAAACAACCACTTCTGCAAAATAAAAATAGAAAACCAAAAAAACACTGACTGAAGCTAAACTGAACAAAGAAGTCAAACTCATTTAATTCAAAAAGAACAATTTCATAATACCAACCATCTGATGGTGACCCAAGGTACTGTAGGAGCCTTACAAACGATCTGGGGGCACCATGAGGCATCAGTTCCTGGGCCTTGCTACACTGCAGTTATCAGTATTTCCTAACTACAGTATCTGGAGCACAATTGTATTAGAAAAAATTCAATACAGATGACAGCCAAAACCAAATGATGACCCACATAGATTCTGACAGATCTACACACACTCAAATCCAGTCAAACTCCACTTCAATTTCCCCGATTGGGACAAATAAAGAAATCAAATGTAATCTAAATGATAAATCCTAACACCAATATTACTGATTTACAAAGGTCTACAGGTAAATATCACATACATACAATTCCAATGAATTCAATAATTCTTCACTTTAATACAGAGCAGGTTTTGCATATCGCCATGGTGAAATGCCAAACAGTCTTCTGACGTGAGGAGATATATGTATAATTTTCCAAAGGATGAATATGACTGCTGCTGCTTGCCTTGCCACACCAAGAGTAAACATCTCTGCCATATTCATATATGACATGACACCAGCACACACTGCAGAGGTTTCACCTCAAACATGACACAAAGAGGAAGACAGACAGAGCAGGGATGTGACAATAGTTTACAGGCTGTAAAAATAAACCTTGCCTAGCTTAGGACCACACAAATAAGTGATTGTATAACAGTGATAATGAACAATATTTTTAAGCCCGCGTGTATCCCAAGCTTTAAAATAGCCCCCCAAAAAAAGAGAAAGATCTCAGCACATTGAACTCACTATTGTGCGCAGTCGATGAGCTGGTACTCATTGGACCTCTCGAAGCAGGCCTTCACTCCTTCGTCATCCCACAGCTTCTTTGCATGATCAAAGAATTCCTGAAGAAAAATAAATACAGACATTAGGAAATAGACACCACAATAATGCGTAATAAACAGCGTAATGCTATAATTGATGTAAAATCACTCCTGAACACACTCAACCTTAATACATGAACAGATATTTGCCTCCACTGCAAATATGGGTTTTGTTTTACTTTATTTTAATAAAGTAAACCTCTCAAATGACTGGTGCCTCTACAGCTGAGCCATACATGGCATTTCAAATCAAGCACTGGCAGCAGAAGCACACCGTGTATGACCCAATTATCATCTAAAACCACATGTACAAGTTTTTAAGTGGTATTCGTGAGCATATTTCTAGGTTTGGACACAGCCGGGCAAGCAGATTGACCGTGCCTGCTTACAGTTTTTAGGTTAAGATAGAGTAAACACTTGGGTTTTGTTTTAGCAAACAAACATTAGATTGACATCAATTTACTTAGCCAATCTTATATATGGGAAATCTATCAGCACATCCGACTGTTTTTTTTCCTTGTACCCGAGTTGGGTTTCACCTATGGGCACTGATTACCTTATGTCTCCGTCTGTAATTTGGAACATTTATTCTTTTTTTTGTCTGTGTTTTCTGTTCTTTCTGGTTGTCTCTTTAATGAGTTGATGGTTTGATATTGTCGTGTCTTGTAAGTATGTAACTTCTTTTTGTTATTTAAGAAAAGACAAAAGAAATCTTCAACCCAGTACATTTACGTGGATATTTACAAAGATGTGCCACGTGCTTGAACAACACACCTCCCAATACGTTTTTTAAATCTTTTTCTTTAACCGAGTTTAACTATGTATTTTATTAAACGAGATAAAATTCACAACAGACTTGTGCAACAGGGGAAGGTTCTCATTCACTTTGTCAGTCACAGGCAGTTCCGAAATTCTAACTCTTGATTTATTGGTCACAAGCTTTCTAAGCTACACAAACTTATGTGCCACACTTTTATAACTTCATTCAGCCGCCAGTCAGATTACACTCCAGCGAAAAAAAAAAACAAATCACGTGACTGATTGGTTGATTACACTCGTAGGCAAGTAAAATGCTTCCAGAATCAAAGTAATTAAATTTTACCAAGTGTCAGTCATTGATATAGAAAAGTAAAGTAAAAAATGCTGGTTGGATGAAGTTTCCGTCGTACAGTCTTGGGTTAAAATGTGAAATGTGAGAATTAACAAGAGAATGGGCTCTGCTCAAAGGAAAATTTGTGTCCGAACAACCAATCTAATTAAAAACACTATCTGGACATTAAGATGCATTCACTTTACAGATTCTACCTAGTGGAAAATTTATACATCTATTGTATGAATGTACATGAAATTGTGAAATTTCCCCGCAGGAGACTAATAAAGGGATCTAATCTAATACAATAAACCAATGTGTAATAACACTTTATCATCATTGTTTTACAATTAATCTAATTAAAATATGGAACATTTAGCACATTTAATCTTTGAGGCAGATAATGTAAAAAAAAAAATACTTGTGGACCAGTGTTACATGTCCTAAAATACACAAATATGGGCAGCCCCCCACTGTGTGAAATCCATGCATAAGCCTGATACTATAAATGACTATGCATAGTCTCAGTGCTTCAGCTGACTTCCTGCTCCGGGACAATGGGGAGCATTATGAGGGGAACTCATCTTATCAATGACTTTGAGACATTTCCCAGGACTCTCTGTATGCCCTAAATAAAGATGATTGGGCTAATATCCCTCGTCGCCTTCTGTGCACATGTCTTTCAGATGGGCTCCTCCTTCATAGCCTGGAACCACCACATGACTCTCTGCACTCAGCACTGGCTCTGCACTTCGGCTGGGGATAAGGATGAAAGTAGCCCCGAACCAGAGAGCAAGAAGAAGCCTGATAAATGATCACATGCTTCGGGAGATCTCCTCTCGGCAGATCCGGTGATTAAGTTCAACATGGAGGAAATGCAGTCAACACAACAGTCAGGGACAGACATTAAGTCCTGGTTAGTCTTTTTCTAAGTTAGATGACTTAAAAGTTGCTATTTCTTCTGCTGTGATGCTGTCTTCTCAAAATATGGTCCACATCTCAGCACAGGGAGTTCTTATATCAAAGCAGAACACATTACCACAGCAGATTTTAAAGGTTTCCTCTAGCAGCATCTACCTGCCTCGCCACATGCCTCAAACTTCTCACACATGACTTACAAAGGAAATGGAGCTGTATTTGCTTTCTTGCCTGCATTTACTTCCACTTTTGTTTCAGTCACAACCTCCCCAACTAACATCAGTTATGTTCAACTGCCGCTGGTTGCATTACTTCTGGAGATACCTGTACATTTTTACCCTTAAGACATGTAAGGGTTTGATGAACCAAAAAAAGGGCCCAGACAAAGCTATGAGAAGCGTTGGACTTGGTGGAGGGAGGACAAGGGGTAGAAGAGTGGAAGGGGTGGGGGAGTATGGTCCTCAGGGCTCTTTTCCACAGAGGCGTGTGACACTGGGCCTTTGAATAAATGCAGTGTGTGCTGCAGTGCCCTACAGAGGAACTGATAAGACAGAAAGAGACCAGGAGGGAATTTGCTTTAACACAAGCTTTTTTAACTCTTTCCTGTGCTCTTTTCTCCAGTCCACTTCCACTTGGCTGTCCATCACATAGCCAATAGATGATGCTGATGCTCTAGCCTCTTAGCCTGACCAGGATATGGCCTTGCAACTTGCTTTAGCCTTAATGCTAATCAAGTTGGGTGTGTGATGTAATATTTCATTTGAATCATATAGGTCAGCGTGACATAGAGAACAAAACGGCCTAAATCTGACTCAACTTAGCAAAACAAAGTTGTGAAGCAATAGCCAGTTGTCTTTTGTCACAAGGGGAGACTGGAATTCCTTTGGGTAAAATCTTTTAGGGAGCTTTAGCCTCAGAGCAGAATGTATATAAATGGCTGATAATCCAAAATCCTTCCATACATACAGCCAGTCCAAGACTCAACCACATTTCACTCTCACATTTACTGGATCTGAAGAGAATACCGACGTTATACAAAAGTCACCAAGTCCTGTGAGACCTGGCTTTCACAGGTAAAGAGTACAAACTACAAGGGGCACTGCAATTGTTTCTGAATTCTTAGAAAACTACTCACGAAGACAGCAGCCCTCTATCCCACATCATACTCTTTCAACTATACAATTAGAGGCTAAACAAACTAGGACTGAGGAGCTTCCTGGGAATCTTAACAACATGGGAGGTTAGGTGTGGGGCGTGGGGTGGATGTTAAATAGAACTCCCTGACAGTCAAGTTGAAGTGTAGTGTAAGATTTACAGTAATTCTGCACCTTTAAATGAAACAGGATCACTATGACAAAGGGTGGGGTTGGACTGAAGTAAATAGAAGATAATGTGGAGCTCATCTTTCAAACAGCACTGGAATTAATATTGCAAAAAAAAAAAATTGTGGCCCTAGTTCTTGTTGTTTTCTTCGCAGTGCAAACATAAAAGTAGTCCTGAATGCCAATCAATAGTAAAAGTGGCGTGCTGTTTAGGTATCAGATGGAGGGGATTACATGTAACTTTTAACTTCTCTGATGGAAGGAGGGAGTCATAGTGCAGAACAAGGGCCAGGGCTCATTTGAATTTGCTCCACTTCAGTTGGATGGCTAGTTTAGCTGCTGCAGTGGCATTTGTTTCCATTTGCATACACAACTGTTTCTATCGGTGCTTTCTTTCCTTAGCGCCTACTGTTATCCCTCGCTAAAAAGGAAAGAAAAGAATTTTCAAGACTTCAAAACCAAAATATATACACATAGGACAAAAGGTTAATAGCTCTTCTGTAACTGTAGCCAGTGTTGCAGGTGCAGCACTGCATTTTCAGGACCACTTTCACTTGGCTATCAATCTCAGCCTAAAATAGAACATGCCAAAAATGACAACTGTGTAGTTGCATAGAGCAGAATCTTTGTTTTATTGTCCAAAAACATATACGGTAAATGTATTGGTTTCATGTCACATAAAAAATTACTTGCTACAGTATATTCCGTGGAAGAGATACAGACTTTTGTACCAGACCATGACATAATACAGCTATAGCTCTGGTGTTTGTCGCCTTATTATTTGAATAACCAGGCATAGCAGTCAGTGCTCTCTCTCACGGTTCCTTTTCTCGACTAGAACACTTAACACAATGATACAAATACACAATATCTGCTTCATGAGTCACAATATACGTTGCTATACTTGAAAAACAACATGATGATTTCAATCTGGACACTCAAGTCAATCTGGGATGGGACAGCAGCATAACACAGATTTAACATGGGAGAAGACGGAGAACACCGATTGGAAGAAATCATGATAAAAAAGAAACTGTCTCCCATTTCAAAATTAAATTGTCCAGATACTGAAGACTATTTTAAATACATAGTGCATATGGACTGGTCTATATGAAAACTGCCTCCAGACAAAGTATTTGAAGAAGTTTATAAATCAGTAACTAACAAGAAAACCACCCAATGTTGGAAACACTGAAATAAATGTAAAAAAAATAAAGGTTCGAAGAAATCAGACGGTAAGCTGGGCTTTATTTTGTAATTGTTTTCAGATGTAAACTTTCTCCAATGTAACTGCTGTCTGCCTAGGTTTACTTTTGTCAGACTAAAAATTTGGCTTATGGTCATGATTACCATGCTTTGGCTCCTAAGTGTGTGTCAAGACTTTTACAGTAGGATAAGTCATTTATAGTTTTTAACATTCATCAAGTTAAGATTTTCAAGATTTTGAGGATATCAGTCGACCCTGGCAAGTAAGAATTTTTTACGCCCTATAAAATTTTAAAGTAATAGTAAAAATAAAATATTTTCTGTACTTATACTATAACAATTGTACATCTACATTTGTGATAATATTTGTCTCTATGTACAGCAGTTCATTTTGTAAAGTACAGGAAGTGTCTTATTCTTCTTCCCGCTTACGCCTTCTTCAAAATAAATCCTAAGATGCCTTTGAAGATCATGTTACTTAATAGCTTTCCTTTTATGATTAGAAAGTTATTAACCTGATTTACCATGACATCATCCGTACCTAACTTTTCAGGTAAAATACGCTTCTACTATTCAAATCGGCATCAACAGGTGAAAGCCACAGGTTAGTGATTGGCTAGGTTTCTGCACCACTGTATTGGATATCATGCCTGGTGGCACTAAGTGACAATGTAGTGGTGACACTGACGACACTAGTGAAGCCTGAGACTGATGACAAGCACAGACACTCCAAACAGAGCCATGTTGTTCCTTTTGGCCTGCCTGGGCCTGGGAACTCGATGCTGGCTCTCCCCATGGCCCTGGTCCGGACACAACTCAAGATCAGAGCAGAACAGACCACTGTGGTCCTGTTAGCAATCTGATAGCAGGGCCTACTCAGAAATCTTGATCTTTTACATGGATATATCAGAGATACAATAGAAAGGCTTAAAAACTCAAAGCTAAAGTGTAAGTTGACAAAGAATAAATAGCACTGTTTTAAAGGGCGAAGCTAAAGAGTATGTGATAATGTCACTGAGGTGTCAACCTGAGGACAACTCCCAGAACCAAAAACATCAGCCACATTGTGAAGTCATATGGGAAAAGCATTCACTAAACGGCGTCACAGAGTAACACTCATGTAAAAAAGCACCTTGATTCCATTACAAATAACCGCAAAAGTGATGATCATTGTAGCAATTGGTAATTATCCATGAAATTTTGTGGACATTTTCTTTCACATGCAAGTGCACTAATGCAATATCGCCACTTCCAGGAGCTCATCTGTAGCTCTGTAGTCATTTGTCATTCCCATTGTGTAGTACTGCACAGTTGGTGTCAAACAAGGCACACTTTCAAAATTATGTAAATGATTATCTACATTTTCAACATATGACCCCTTGATATCGAATAGCCGACCTCACACTGGAAGAAATCCCGTGCATTTCAATCTGCATTTAATTCCACATACAGCACATCTGCACATCCAACTACAAAGAGGAAATAAAACTTCAACAAGTAACTGAGCGAAATAGCTAATGGTTTTCATTTTTAACCAGGTTCAGCATAAAGAGAATGCCTTTACATGTGTTACTCTGCATGAGTGTGTTCTGTTGAAATTTACATTTGACAATTGGAGCTATATTAGCAAAATCTAAATTGTTGATTATATGGACTCATAAAAGACAGTAAAACTTATCATGATATACCATCCAACGCCAACATAAATGCCCAGGCTAAAGCCCACATGCACACACTACACATAAACAGAATCTTTGTGAATATCTTACCTGTGAATAGTCAAAGTCAGAGAGAGGTGCCATGCTTTTGATGTACTCGATTCTGAATTGGTCCTCTGGGTTGGCTAGCGGGACAGGGGGTATTAAAGTGCTCATCGCAGACACTATAGTCTACAAAGTGAGAGTTGTTGAAAAAAAAAAAGAAAAAATTAGCATTAAACAGGGTGAATAGGTAAAAGTCTAAACAAAAACCTGTGTAATAACCAGTAAAATTGGACGGCTGTGTCTCAACAACAGAGGTAAAGCAAATGAAACTCACCACTATGGCATCCTTCACGTTTTTCCGAATATCTTGGATTTTCTGTTTCTTTTCTCTGCATTGGGACATAAAAGATGTGTGAGGCAGCAGTTATGACAACATCAACCACAGCAGGCTACAAAAGATTTATCATCAATGTGGTTATGACTAAGATGGGGTTACTGCCAGGTTAGACTGTATGCTAATACAATTTAACATACAATACAGGTGTATGGGGTGGGGAACAGCTGGAAACAGAAGGCAGGGAGTTGGAGACGTTTACAAAAGGAGAACTCGTGTCGGTCAGGATGAGGTTAAGTGAATCTGCTGCTCTATACATGATGTGGACATGAATTCAGTCTCTTATGAAAGCATACATCCAGGGAGGGGGGGGTCCATACAGTTACAGGACTGACATGTACTGGGCCCGGTTAAAATAGACCACTGCTAAGATCAATGCCATGCAAGGCCTTGCAGCAAAACAAATCATCAATAGGCCTGAGTCGATCACAACCTTTCACCCTCTCACATGAAACAGGAAACGGAGAATTTCGGCATCTGTGTGACACCGAGAACCTCGCAAGTGCGGATTCGCTCTACATTGTACACGAAAAGGAGGATCAAAAAATATATATGGGGAGGGGGGGGACATATTAGCTGCTTTGCATGGGATACTGGGCCCAACAGGCGCTGCAGTGCCTGGGGAAAATCCATTCACAGGCTATATATTCTGGCCTCGACAGTCTCGTTTAGCAGGCAAGAGGGGAAAAACGTAGGGACAAACGGCAGAAAATAGGTTTTTATGCGTTAATGTAGCTTATTTCAGATGTATTGAACAGCACTCACTCTGCGTTGAAGCCGTTGACGTGTAGAATCCTCATCTGCTTCACAATGGTGCTTTTTCCGGACTCTCCCGCACCTTCGAAAACAGAGCGCAAAATACATCTAAATATCAGCACATTAACACGACCGAGGACGTCCTGGTTAGCGTAAAAAAACGAGCGGACAAATGTTTTGGAAATGAATCCGGTTAATTGTAGGCTCTGGTGGATCGCTTCCATCAATATCCACCCCCATGACATATTATTGCAAGCGCTGTCAAATGGGGCTACGTGTTCAGTAAACGAAAGGGATTACGGTTAGCTTACATTGCACAGAGCCATCACATAGAAACGAGCCTTACCCAGTAATAAGAGCCTGTGTGTGGCTTTATAAGCTTGTCTCTCCTTTTGCAACTGTTTTTCTATCTTTTTATTAGCCTCTCGTTGTGCCTTTTCGTCGATGCGTTGATCTTCAGTCTTGCTGTTGCCCAAACAACCCATCTTCCGTCGCCCGAACCCTTCCTTGTGAAATCGTCAAAAAATGTATAACACCCGGGTGGCTAAAATAATACAAAAAAGACTCTACCGTAAGAAAAAAAAAGGACAAATCTCTGTGAGGCTTCTCCGTCGGAGGGAGGAATATGTTCCCCGTTACAATTCCGCTTTAGCCGCAGCCAACCGTCATCCAAACCGTGTGTTAGTTTACAAACCGACGAAGAATAAAACACTCGGTTCGGACAACGGAATATGAAAAAAAGATATATAAATACGGAGAGACAGAGAGGGTCTTCAATTTCTGGGAATCCAGTCAACTGTTCCTATCGCGTCTCCAAGCCCTCTCTTCTCTGTTTTTTTTTTCTATCTGAATTTCTATCAGTATTTCTGTCTCTTTAACTCAGCACTGCCTCTCTCTGTGGCACCAGGAAGTAGCCGTGGACCGTGGAGGTGGAAAACAAACCTGCGTTAAACTGTAACATTAACAACCAGCTCTGATACTGCATTTTATAACTTGGGCGTCAAAGAGACGGGAGAGGTCCAATTCCCGTTTTAAGAGCTGTTTTTTCGCGATCGGTGCTATCAAAAAACTAATCGGAGAGAGAGTGAGGGGGAGGGGGGAGGGGGTGGTGGAAACCCGGGCCGCCTCTGCTGGTTTACAGAGGGGCTGGGTCTGAGAGGTGGCCCTGACCCAAACTACCAACCCGTTTACACAGTGTGTCTGTGTGGAAAAGGGCTTTACCTATCTGGTGGTCTTTTAACCCTCAAATAGTCGTAGTTTGTGGCAACTTCCAAAATAATTTCCCCAGTACATTTGTGTGTATTTCATTCAGTGATCATGTGGATCGCAGGTGTCAAATATACAGCTGCCAAAGAATCCGATCCAGTTCCTGGGATGAGTTTGTGAAATGCAAAAATTACAGCAAAGATATTAACAAGCAAATGTTTTGAAATCATTTTAGCTCAGGTTTCATATACAGACCAATTCAATATTAAGTGCGTTCAGACCAGTAAAATAATATCAATCTATAAATAATGAAACCCCATTTTTGTCTTTGTTTTAGTGTACAAAAGTACATGACACATTACATGAGCATTTTTACATTTACAAACTATTCACAAAAAAAGTGAATGATGATTTCTTTCGGCTTTTTCCCTTCCGCGGTCACCACAGCAAATCCAGTTTACATATTTGATTTGGCAGGAGTTTTTATGTCGGATGCCCTTCCTGACACAACCCACTGTGCACTCACCCCAGGAATCGAACCCAGGTCCTCTATGCACCAGCCTAGTGCTTTACCATCTGAGCTAAGTGAATAACCTCAACAAATATGAACAACCTGAAATATCTTAAGAGAAGTGACATTTTAACAGTAATCTTCCTATTATTAAATGTTTTGTGCATTTGTGATCTTTAAGTTGTAATATACACATGTAAATGATAAACTGAGCAATAATATTGTTAAAAATGCACAACTTTTGCTGAGGACACTCGAGGTTTTTCATGTTATTCAGATTTTTAAGGACAACTTTATAGATGTAACTTTCCTTATGTAATTTCACTTTTTTTTCCATTGTTTCACTGTATACATGGCCTTTGAACTAAAATGAGCTTGACACCTCTGACTCTGATGAACATTCATATTGTAGATGTTCATATAAGCTTAGAGTAAACTATAATGTTATTGAATCAAAGCAGAGTCCTGGCTGGATAGCTCAGTTGGTAAGGCAGCAGGCTGGTGCCTAGGGGATACTGGATTCAATTCCCCAGTAGGGGTGTCCACTGGGTTGTGTCAGGAAGGGCATCTGGCGTAAAAACTCCTGCCAAATCAAACAAGCAAATTGGATTGAACTGAAGCAGAAAGAAATCGTCATTGAGTCAAAGCAGAGAAAACTCAAGAAAAACTATAATTTCAAACAAAATACATCATTAATGAAACATAAAAACAAGCAACAACATTCAAAAACAAAAAACAACATTCACCATCATTTGTCAAAATACATCGATTTTATCAATGAACCAGTGATGGAGAGGACCACAGTTTCTATGTTCACTACAGAACCTCGGTAGGGCCAAAATGAAATGCAGAGAACTTGCATTTGACTTATATTCATCACATGTATCATTGTGGTTCAGAAGTCATTAAACTGTACAGATCAGAAGATGCCTTTGGTTAAGGGTATCTGTTTAGGTCTTTAATGGTTACTAAGATGCGGTCGGCCTTAGGGACAGGTTTAATGTCATTAATTTAAGAAGGGGTCAAATATAGCTGCAGTCATTTCCAGATATATAGTAGTAGACAGTCTATCTTATATGTTTTGTTATTCAAACAACTGAATGTTGCAATATTTTGTTCAGTTTTAAGGATTAACATCTGCCCTAAGACTACAGACGGTAACCATAAAAATTGAATTAAATATAACTGAACCTATCACTGTCACAATATCATAATGCAATAATAAAATAAAACTGGTAAATAAGGATATGCAACATAAGGACATATACTTTCTAAGGGCATATAAATTGACTATTTAATGGTCTTTGCAATACTATTTCACCAGTATAAATTATAGTTCCCAGCATAGCAGTTAGGAATCCACCGGCAGGTCATGAGATAAATCCACAGGTTCGCCAAACAACTACGATTTTCTCAAATCCAAAGCAATTTACCTCTTAAGGAATTACACAGATCCAAGTGAAACAGACTTACAAAAATGGATCATAAATTTATCAGAACTTGTGCACATACTCCTACTGTTAAGTTGATATATATATATATATATATATATATATATAGCTTGTTTAAATGAGGACCATGCAACAAAATTAGTTGGGATAAACTGCTGCCCTAGTTAACTGATCGCATGTGCCAGATCCAGATATTACCTCAATGGAAACTTTGAAAAAGAACCCATTTTAGATATATAGTAAACTATGATTTGATTAGCATTTGATTAGTGTTAAAACTCCTGCAAGTTCTAGTAGGATAGTACAGAATATATTTTAGAGAATAACTTAGGAAAGAAACCGTTCCAGTTGGAAAATAGGTTTATAAACAGCATGCTATCACTATTAGACACATATTTGTTTCCCACATGCCACACGCATGCAACTTCATGTTCTATATTAAAATCACAATAAGATCAATTTTAATCTAACAAATTAAAAGTAGAGTTCACCACTGGATGCAAGATTTCTTTCAAGGGCTCTGTAACAAAGAGTTTGTCTGTGATTTGTATAGACTTTGGTTGGACATGTCAGTAACACCCCCAGTCGCAGAACAATAACTTATCTTCACTCAAACAAATGTACCTTCACAGCACACGATCAACGCATATTTCTAAAATGTTAATAGTCTCTGTAGTAATTCTGTCCTTGTAAGTGGTGTGTCTGCTGCTACGGGTAACTAAAAACTGTGGGTGTTTTGAGGATCGTGTGACATTTATGTTTAGGCCGTTGTGGCTTCCTCTCATCTAAACCAAAATGGAGTGTGGGTTTGTTAACATTGTATTTTTCAATAAACAATGCTGTCAGTTTCATTTAAACTATCCTTGCGTTATTTATCAGTAAAAGGAGTTGAATGCTGTATGACAGAGAACCTATGCTAACGTCTCAACGCAGTTTGTGAAACTTGGTAAGCAGGCCTTAACACAAGGCCAAAGATAGGTTAATAATAACACACAACTATTGATTTGATTCGGGTAAAAACTAAGGACTTAGAAATCAACTGTGGTATAAGACTGTATTACAATTCACTCAACAGCAGGAGTCTACTCTGAGTGCTAATTTTGTAGCATACAACAAAGAAAGTGCTGTTATTGTGTACACTTATGCAAACACAATGCAAATATGAGCTTCAGGAAGTGAAATAAATGAAGCAAAGTTGTCTAGCACGCAAATCAAGTTTAGAGCCCTCATTGCCATGTACAGTGGTCTGAAATTCTTCCCAGTGGCCCCCACCACCCTTACTAGAACAGGAAAAAAAAATACTGCCTTCCCACCTTAAAGAGCAAGGTCAAAAAAGTGAGTGGCCCACATCACTCTCTAGTGGTTCCATGCAGCACTGCATACAAAGAACACCGGTTGTGTGTGAACCACAGAACTGCTCCGAAGAAGTTCAACAAACAATAGACTGGCATCTGAATTGGGCTGGCTGTGGTCTGGCTATTATAGGAACAAAAATAGTGTCACACTGTAAATGTCATTAAAATAGTCACAATTTTTGTGGGTAACAGTAACACAATTGTGATTGTTAATATGAATGTAGGTGCAATGAAATAAAGGCCTATTACAAATGCCAAACTAGAGTAACTTCATGATATAACTGTAAAATTATGTGTCACTGTTAAGTTTTCTGAAATTTCCCAGAGTGGGACAAATAAAGGTATGATGATTTCTTTCAGCTTTTTTACCTGCTGCGGTTGCCACAGCAAATCCAATTAGCTTTTTTGATATGGCACCAGATGCCCTTCCTGACACAACCCACTCCTACCGGGAATCAAACCCAGTATCCCCTAGGCACCAGCTCGGTGCCTTACCAACTGAGCTATACAGCAGCCAGGGGGAGGAATAAAGGTATATCTAATCAAATCTAAGTTGTGCCTCCAAGTAAGGTGGCTAGAAGCTGTAGCAGCAATATGGTAATTTATGTGATTTGGGTAAGTCTACATTTTGTCATTAAGTAAGTGCAAGTATAAAGTCAAAAAGACATGAGTTTCAAGGGTAAGTCTGAAGAGTACTAACATTTGAAATACAGACTTTACTGCAAGAAAAGATTGAAACACTTAGACAAAAAGAAATTAAGACGGATAAGAATGGATTGTTTGTGACAATTATTACCCCACAGATGCACAGTTAATGACTAAGGCCTAATATATAAATACAATTTCTGTTGTGTCAGCACTGACTTTTAAGGATTCGCACCATGTCAAAGATGTTTTTTACTAATAGCTCCAGACAGTCTATCAAGAATGGCAAAACTTTAAACCCTGCAAGTAAAATATAGAGGTATGGAAATGTTTAGGCGCCCCTCTAAGGCCACATGGCAATTCACTCTCTCATCATAGAAAATGATCCCAGTGTCATGTCATTCATCTTCTAATAAAAACTGAGTACTGACGTATTGTCCCATAGTTGTAAGTAATTAAATGAGATGTGAGAGATAGGGTCCAAAAAATTGACAACTATTAAACCTAAGTGAAATGGAGATGTTTTGTAAGGAAGAATGGTCCAAGATATTATATATATATAAAATGTAATTATATACAAATAATATATATTATATACTATAGGAAGTGCCTAGAGGCTGTTATTTTTGTGAAAGGAGACTCTCTTATTATTCTGTTGGGGTGTCCACATTTATGCACCAGTCTAATTTATTTTTGATACGCATTGCACATTTTTGGTTCATCCAATAAACCTTCATTCACTGCTGAAATATCACTGTGTCCATCGGTTATTTGATAGATCAAAATGAAATATCTGATCCAAACCTCCAACAATATAAAAATAAAAATAACAGAAATTGTCAGGGATGTGCAAACTTTTTCACAGCAGTGTTGCTTTTAATCAATGAGCGTCTCCAAAGAAAGCACAGTTGTTGTTGCTTTTTTAAATATAACACAGGCTCTGCAAAATGCATTACATACAAACAAAGATGTGAGCTTTGTGTCCAAGAGAAGTCAAAAACTGCCGGTGAACAATCGCAGTCAATGTGCTATGTATAAAACTTTTATACTGTCTGTGAAGCATGTGCTGTAAAAACAGGCACACATCCAACTGATATCTGGCTAAAATTAGCCTTCATGATTTTTTTTCCTCTAAAGCTGGAGAGAGCTATTTATTTATCGCTCTCTTTTGGGACACTGGGCTTTTGATAACGTGTAAATTATACAATAAGCAAAACCAGAGCCAATATATTACAGCGTCCTTCTGGTACTGATCTCTTTCATTTAAGCTGATGCCAGTATCAAGACAATCCACCAATCCACACTGCAGCCTCGCTATCAGTACCATAAATATGACAATAACTCATACTCCAGTACCTCCTGTTGGCCATTACATTAACTAGAAACTCTAAGTCTTTGTAGCAAAGTTCAGCAATGGTCAATGATAAAACCCATTTAGGCTGAAGCAAAGTTCACCTGCCTGTATTTAAAGGGGAGGGCCAACATATAT
>JAPTHA010000010.1:18175126-18211534 GCA_029814585.1 Gymnapogon annona | reverse complement strand
GGCCCAGTCGATAAATGTGCCTGTTTTAACTTACTCTCAAAAGCAGATGGACAGGTAAATAAGTAAAAAAGGATGTTTTCACAATTATGTGCTAACTGGAGGCACAGTGGATAAAACATCGGCAGCAGAGAGGCCTGCCCTGAAAACCGCTACTGCTCCAAACACATTGAATGTTTAAAAGGGAACAAAACTGGGATGCTGCTGACTGACATTTAGAGAGCATCTTGATAAATTATATAAACCATCCATCGGTGACCTGTAAAACAAGGTTGGGGGTGCTGCCACACATTTAAACCCAACATAACTATATAAAATGTGTGAACCTACTGTACGTTACAATTAATACTTCATTATGGCAATACAACCATGTAGCAACTGAGAAAAAAAATGCTCTTGCACTGGTTCAAAAATACTAAAGTAATATTTTCCATTTGTGTCACTGGATGCAAATTGATGACCAGATTCTCAACAAAAAAACCTTGTTCTTCAATCAATAACCTGGGCATTGAAGCCCATTGTCTCACTCTGATATCATAAACTACATATACACCCACATACTACTCCATCACTACACAGTCAAGTCTAATAATCAATGTCCACAAGACTTTATTATGTATAACACAATCCAATACACACTTAGAATACCTTATAAATCATGAATCTACAACAAATGACACACTCAGAGTGCAATGAATTTTATTTGCTGCATTTCTACGTCTTACATTAAACTAAAAAGAAACATTTCTGTGGTTTCATACTGGGGTCTGGTAATCAGTAATAGAGATTTTAAACAATATGTTTGATGATTCAAAGAAGAACATTACATAATTATTCATCATCTTTAATTTCCAGCAATACACTAACTTTATACTACTCCTCTTTGCGGTTTCCTAGTGCATCTTTGTTTTAACTTGTTCAAGAGAGTCAGGCAATGGGCACTGTTGTGTTGCAGCTCAGTAACTAAAGATCAGTGAGCTGTAATTGTTTTGTAACTAAAACATAATACACGGGGGAGATGACTGCAGCTGACACATTTTAAATGATTTTTTGAACTGTTTCATTATACGACAGAGTACAGTGCATTCTACTATACCTATAGATAGGTTCGGTGAAAATCACTAGTGTAAATGTGCAACTGTTAGTCAATAGGTTGATTTCCGTCTGTTGTCCCTGGTGTCACTCTACACCACAGGTCATATGCTCCTCTCTTTTCTACTCCACTCGTTTTTAGAGCAAATATAGCTCCACTTTACAGCGGACTATCCACTATACGGTATGCTTAAACCATACCGTATTCAAGCATTCTACTTTATCCGTTTTATTTGTTGAATGTGCGGGCGTGTGTCAAAATGCTGTTTACACTGTGTCCCTGCACAGACCGGCTCCTACACCTACACTAGCCTTGATGCTAGGTCCTGAAGCACATTCAGCCCGGCGTCCTCGGCACACAGGTTGTATTTTGGGCCACTTAAATAGCCTACACGGCTTTATTTTATTTTATTTTATTTTTTTTGACATTTTCCTGCCATCATAAATGTAACTGTAACGGGACAGCAGGCCCAGTGAGTCTGCGCCTAAACGTCCATCTTCATCATTTGTCATTGACAGCCGCAGGGGGTAGACTTCACAGCCAAGCCAACAGATGTGGCAATATAGGCCTCGGCAGAGCAGTGACATAATTTGTGGAAAGGCCAGTGCGTTTTGGTTTCTAATAATAAAACGCCTTCCTTGTCCAACGACAACAACAACACACAGGAGACACACAACCTACCGAGCAGCAGCAGCCGATGCGTCTGTTTATACTCCCGTTTGAGCTCCTTCAGCGCCCTGTCAATATTCTTACTGACTTTCTTCGCCTCCTTCTCGGCCTCCTTCTCCTCCACCAGCAATTTGTCCCAGTTTTTCTGCTTTTGGGTGCTAGTCTTTTGCAGCAGCTGTAAGCGTCGGCTGCGGTCCTTGCCTGTCCCCTTACCGCTACCTCCTCCACCGCCGCCGCCTCCTCCTCCGCCACCACCACCTCCGTTTTGTATGAGCACACCGTCGGTGCCCGTGTCTCCACGGCGGTGCTCCCCGGCCGGGAGCCTGGCAGGGTCCCCGGGGCGCACCGGGCCGCCGCCGCCGCCGCGTAGCGACGAAGTCTCCCCGCATCCCCCGGTGTCCTCCTGGCGAGCTCCCCCGGCGCGGGTAGGTACGGCGGTGTCCGGAGGCTGGTCAGAGTCCGAGGTAGCGTTGGAGATGGACCCGCTCAGGTCCCCGAAGAGCCGGGGACGCAAACTGTAGCACAGCCCCATGTTGAAACCAATATTTGTCTGTGAATGTGATTTTTCATAAATTAAAATATCAAAAAATCGCAATTGCGCCACCAGCCCTAACGTGCCATCGTTACATTGGAGCTCCAGCGGTGCGATTTAAATCCGAATTTGAGCCGAAAACGTGAATGAATTATGCTCCGACATTTGCTATATGTCATTTTGCATTTTCCCCAGTCAGCCTTCGCTTCGTAGTTAGTGGATCACCTGATCCTTGAGTGGACACTGCGGGTCCACCTTACCGTAAGTAACCAAAAGCACAACTCAGGACAAAACGCGACTATCCGCTGCGCAGACAGTCAACAATTTGACTGCACGGTTGTTAGGTACAATGCACAGCACGTCATGTTACTACAGTATGGCCATTTCGAGAATGCTGGTCATGATTTTCATTCCTCACATTTCATGCCTCCACGTCTAAAGACACGCTGCACTGATAGTGAGCCTTCTCTTTATCATCAGCCAAATGCACCGTGGTACATTGTGTACTTACACCAATGAATATTTCTAATACCATGACAATTACAATTGTCCAATGTTGGGGAAATATGCCTTCACAAATAATTCTAACATGTCTTTGTAGTTTAAGAGTGACAATTATCAACAACACAATATTTTATACATTTTGTAACTAATTTCCTTATAGTCCCTTAATCTGACCTTTAATACACGCGCGCGCGCTCTGTCTCACACACACACACTAATGAAACTCATACACAATAATGTTATGATTAATGTATCAGTTATCTGAATAGAAGTGACTCATTTTAACTTCCCACCAGCCCCTTTCATTTATTGTTCTATTTATATGGTTATAATCTCCAGATGAACACTACTCATACGAGTACACTGATATGTGTTTTATATCAGCTCCAGAAATATGATATTTGAACACTTTTATAGTAAAGGGCTAGAAAGGATAAAATCTGTAGATTAAAGGGGCCAGTCATAATAAAATGCAGGGTTGAAATTGAGCCGCTAGATGGCGCGATGGTAAAACACAGACAATTTAGATTGCGTGCAGACTTCCAAAAGTAACTTTGCATTAGACTTATGCTTATTTATTGACATTTTCTGGTTCAATTAATTTAAAAAGGCACCACTGTCGTTGTTTACAATATAAATGATTTATTATGCACCTTATAATACTATGGTGAGATAAAGTTTGAATATATTTACTGTTTTTAATATTAGTGTAATAACGAAAGCAGCCCCTCATCTTTTGTCCTCAGGTGAACAAATATTTATACCTTTCTTTTTCTGTATAGCTAATAGTGGTGCGAAGACAGCAAAATGAATGTACACATTCGGTTTTTGGAAGTGGTACGTGAAGAAAACAATGGCACTAAGGCCATTTAATAGTTAAATGTCCTTTGAAGGTCTCTTCCACATGACGGAGTTTGCCCGTATTTTACGGTACATAAATATAATTATTGTAAATTATATTACAGATTATTACTGTTGTTCTAAATAATACAATATAAGTAACTGTTATCATTCCATTATTTTTCTTGATTAACAAACAATAGTTTATTCATTCATTCATTGAAACACCACAACTGAAAAACGTTGGATTTTCATTGCACCGGTGTTGACCCGTGCGTTGCCTAGGAGACGGAAGCCGCCCTTACCGGGCTGCAGAAGCAGCATCTCCTCAAACAGCATCCCGGTGTCCTCCACTGCACTGACATGTCTGCCGTGGGAAGGACACACCAGCGAATACTACCCTTGGTGAGTGCAGTGAACAGTAACTCAATAAACGTGTGGAGTGTTGTATTTGAAGCTAATAAGGACGGGTTAGTCGGTAAAGTTAGCTCATTTCGCTCCGCCGCGTCGGTGTTTATTTATCTTCATGGTAACGTTAGCAGGACTTCAGCGCGTTCATTGAATCATAAGGTTGGCTTTAGTCGGCGTAAAAGCTCACGTCTAGTACATTTAACTAATATGTATGTCTCCTGTTATAATGTTGGTCTTTTTATTTGCACAAAAAATGACACCATAACAGACAACAGATTACTTACTAGGGAAAGTATCTGGTTTATGGGATACCTGTTCCAAATATATTCAACAGGGAAAATACACTTGTTTACCTTAATTTTCATCTGAGATTTCATCTGAAATCATATAATACTGAAATTATTTAGAACCGAATCAATACATTTGATTCAGTAAATGTATTGTTTCCAGAATATTTTCACAATACTACTATTCCATATTTATATATTTTTAAAGCCTAAAATGCACATTATTATGCAAATATTTACTTTTATTTTCCAGTTAGTTTACATTTGTGCAGTCAGAGTACTTTTGCAACAGAACATTAGCCCATTTTCCTGCTGGATTTTGTGTATCATTTTACAAGTTGTAATTGTGGCATGACTGTATTGGAAAAGGTACAGATAACCAATCTTTTTTCGATACTGATGCACAGTTCTATTTTTTTTTTGTTATAGTAACATCCACTGTTTTGCACTGTATTTCTACTTGGCCAATGTCATTCAATCCAAAACTTGATTATATACACACCTGATCAATAAAACAGTGTCTTGGTTTTTTTTATTCTATAGTGACATCTGTTGTGGTGATTGTGTTTTGAGTTGTTGTGCAATCGTAATAAAAGTCATCCATTCATACCACATGAGCTGACACTGTTGAGATTTGCTCCTTGAGCAGTGAAAGTTGGTATCAAGAGATACTAAATCATATCAGCAGTCTATGAAATACAGCTTGTGTAGTAAAGTATTGATCTTAGCTATTAAGCCCTAACATTGATAAAACTATTTGTTGACTCACAAATGCCATTTAGATCCAAGAAGCTCGACTAATCCTGCAATCATTTGACTTGATTTGTGGCTTGTGTTAGCTTATACATGGACAGGCACTGTTTAAGCAAGCCCCTAGTTACTCTCACTTATACTTCCTGAGTGATGATTGCTAACCCTAACCCTAACCCTAACCCTGTTTAACCAAGCCCCTAGTTACTCTCACTTATACTTCCTGAGTGATGATTGCATGTTAATTGGAGAAAGAAAAGAAAATTAGAGAACACTGACATCAGACTGCCACATCACAGAGTGGAAGTCTGAACTTGTCAACAGTGGATTGTTCTATGGTCACCCTCATGTAACTGTCAAGCTGCTGAAAATGTTTTCAGTACTATAAAAACATACCTCAAAACCACTGACCACTTTATGTGAAGACAAAGTCTACAGTTTCAGGATCTAAACTGTAAACTGTCAAAACACAAATGTGCCAGTGTTATTTTCAAACTTTGTGGTCTCAAAGGAGTAAAACCTGTTTTCAAGGTTCTCCTGTGTCCTGGCGTACATACTTAGAAAGAACTTAATCCACTTCCCATTGCAGCAGATAGCCATTCCTCTGTGCACTGTGAGGGCTTAGCTCAGGATATGTGAGGTACACTGCAACAGATGGGATCAGGACAGCGTCAGTCAGTTCCCATGCGCCCTCACCAGGTGCACATTCACTTTTCGCCACCAGTCTACAGAGACAAAGGTAAAGCATGAAAGCTCATGTTTTACTGCTGTAGGAACACAGTAGTAGCAAGTGTAGAACATGGCTGTTGGTCTGTCTACGAAGTGATATTACTGTTCGTACAATGGCCAACTGCTGGACTGTGTTGGACTCTCAAGCAAGGTCAGTGAGGGGGAGGCAGGGCTTGTGGACCATGAACCGCTACACCACCCTGAAACAACTGGGGGATGGCACTTATGGCAGCGTGATGCTGGGAAAAAGCAATGAGACGGGGGAGCTGGTAGCTATAAAGAGGTGAGTGCAACTCTGACATGTGCAATCAGTTGAGTTCATGAAGAGTCAAGGGGAACATATTGTGTTGTGTTGTCTTGAAGCGTTAAGCTGATTAATCTCCAAGTGACTGCCACAAGGACCTGTAGGCTCTCGACCAGAACACACCGAGTCCTGTCAAGACTCGCATAACAAAAAGGACATATTAAATAGATCATGTTGCTATTTTAAGTCAGAACTGTAGTATTTTTATTACGTAAGTCTGCTCTAAATAAAGATTCTTTTAGGATCATCTTCAAGATTAATAGACACTTACTGTATGTCACTTCTTTGGCTCCTTTGGTTTATGGACTCTATTTTTAGGAATCTTTCTTTGACAAGATATTAATAATTAATGTTTTGCAAGGCTCCACCAGGCACTGTTTGTAAATGTGCGGTTCTAGTGCAACCTGATATACCTGTTGACAGTGAAAGTACACCACATACAGTAGTAATGCACCTTCCAGACTGCAGAAATTTTTAATGAAATTTCCAATACGTTGATTTAAAAACTGGTTTCACATACAAAACATGAAGTACAAAAATGATGGTGAAATAAAGGCTGCCATTACCATTAAAGAAGTCAATTAAAGAAGTCATTAGTCAAGTTTTAACCAACCGTCTGTGTTGATTGAATATTCACAGAAAAGCTTCAAAACCTTTACAAACAGGGTAAAGCTACTCTAGATGAGGCTTTATTAGAATTATGACAAACACTATAATGAAACATTTATGTGATGAGTGTACTTTTTATTTTGTACTTTATAACAGGATGAAGGAGAAGTTTTATTCCTGGGAGGAGTGTTTGAATCTCAGAGAGGTTAAGGTAAGACTAATTACAGAAGAATCCCATCAGCCTGAGTAGCCTACAATAAAATATTGTTACTTCTTCTCTTGACACAATTGTGACATTGTGATTTATTGATAGATTAAGTGGAACTCACCTGGTCAATGGTCAGTATTGATCTGTATAAATAGGAATAAAAAGAAGAATGTCTATTCCAAATTTCTGGGCGACAGTGTATTGTGGATTTCCTGTTTTACGTCGGATGTGTCAGAAAGGGCATCCAATGTAAAAACTCCTGCCAAATCAAATATGCAAATTGGATTCGCTGTGGCAACCCCGGAAGGGAAAAAGCCGAAAGGACTCATCATCAGCATGGGTAACTTTATCAAAATGTTTACACTTATGATTTATTCCGTCAGTAAGTATGTTTTATGTCACCACTAGCCTTACCTGAGCCTTGTTATTTAAAAACAATGGTGAGAAACATTTTGACACTTATAACTCTTCTTGACATATAATGTCTTATATATGTGAAAGTCAAGTGAAAAAGCTGATTTCATACCCTGGGCACTATGAGTCTTTTTAATGTAACACCAAGGAGATAATCACTAATGACTCTTTGGATTGTCAACAGTCACTGAAGAAGCTGAACCATGCCAATGTGGTGAAACTGAAGGAAGTCATCCGCGAAAATGACCACCTCTACTTTGTGTTTGAGTACATGAAAGAAAACTTGTATCAGCTCATGAAAGAACGGTAAGAAGCATTGAGAGTAATACTTCAGCTGTTTACCAGATATGTGAATTCTATTTATAATTAAATTCTGCAAAGTGATTCTTCTTATTACCATTAGAAATGAGAGAATTTATGTGGGTCAGCTTGAGTCATCATGTGTCGGTCTTCGTTTTTGCAGAAACAAGTTGTTCGCTGAGTCAGTCGTCAGAAACATGGCATTTCAGATATTACAGGGGTTGTCCTTTATTCATGAAAATGGTAGGTGAATTCAGCAAGGTGTTTTGGGTTTAGAGTAGGCAGAAGCAGAAAAACACTCTTGAGAGTCTATCTTTTTTCTTCTGAAACACCATACCATTGAGCTGCCAGCACTGACTTCAGTTTAATGCAAATGAGTGAATAAACGTTTGGATTACACTAAAAACATTAAAAAACAGTAAATGAATGCCGGACAGCTGGTGAGGCATCAGGCTTCACAGGATTTTTCTTTTCCAACAATAAAATGACTCACTTCTGTTGTGCTTTGGTGGGAAGAGGAGGTGTGAGTGGTACCAAAGCACAACTGAACAAAGTTTTTACTTTTCAGAAAAAGAAATCGGCACTGATTTTAGTGCTTGTAGTAGGTGGCGGTGTTATTCCCACTTCAATAAGGCATGATTGTATGGCATAGACTTTTTACTTTATCCTCTCTTTCCTTTCCTTTTGTCTCTTGCCACTTTGCTGCTGCCAGGGAAGATAAGATGTTTTCTGAAAATGAGATAAGGAACATTCTGTTCCAAGTATTGTCTGGCTTAACATTTGTGCATAAGCACGGTAAGAGTCCTCCTCCTGTCATTGTCACTTTTTCTTGAATTTTGCCTGGATTTGACTCAGCGCTGTCAGATTAAGACATCTTGATTTTTCTAAGATGTTTAAATTTTGTGAAAGAATCTGAAAATGTGTGTGTCAACAAAAAGTCATGTCATTCGTAGTTCGACCTGTATAAGCATATAGTATAGTAGTGGTAGTCGTAATGGAAGTAGAACCGAGGACTCAAATTAGGTTTAGATTACTGTGTAAATCTTGCACATATGTGGTTGACTGGCTCATCTTTTTCAGGATATTTCCATCGTGATATGAAACCGGAGAACTTGCTCTGCATGGGCCCAGAGTTGGTTAAAATTGCTGACTTTGGACTGGCCAGAGAAATCCGCTCCCAACCACCGTACACTGACTATGTGTCCACGAGATGGTGAGGCTGATTTATTTACCAGAAATAAATAAACAGAAGTTGTTTCTCTTAATAATACACTAACATCTACAGGACTGACGTAGCTGTAGCTCATGGTCCTTTACTTAGTTACTACTTTGCTCTTGTGAGTTTCTGATCTATATTAGTCTCTATTATTAATTTGAACTTGTTCCATGTCCAGTACATGAGTGATAAAATGTATCCCGTCATATATAAAATGACTCTGAGCTACTGCTGTGAAGGCAGAGGTGAATCAAGTCAAAGGGTAGATATGGCTGTCCCCTGACTAGACAGTGGATAATCATAAAGATTATCAGGACTCTGTCGTGTGGTATCTACTGCTCACAGTGCTGAAGTTGAAATATCCTCTGATTGGGGATCATCAGTATGTGGTGTGAGAATGTTGTTTATTAGGTTTATTGGGCTTTTTAGTAGTCCCGGCTGGATAGCTCAGTTGATAAGACAGCAGGCTGGTGCATAGGGGACCTGGGTTTGATTCCCAGGATGAGCATTCAGTGGGTTGTGTCAGGAAGGGCATCAGACGTAAAAACTCCTGCCAAAATCAAATATGTGAATAGAATTCGCTGTGGCGACCTCGGAAGGTAAAACGCCGAAAGAAATCATCACTGCGCTTTTTAGTAAAAATATAAATGTGCATGTTTTTGCATTTCATTTTCTTCTTTATTGACAATCTTGGATATTTTATGACCAGAAAAGTAAAATAAATATGTTCACCTGTTATGATCTGTCCTATCCCATTCTGTCGTTCCAGGTACCGAGCACCAGAGGTTCTGCTCAAGTCCAGTTCATACAGCTCCTCCATCGACATCTGGGCCGTGGGCTGCATCATGGCTGAGCTCTACACCTTCAGGCCACTCTTCCCTGGAAACAGCGAGGTGGATGAGATCTTCAAGATCTGTCAGGTGCTTGGAACCTTAAAGAAGGTGAGTTCTAACAGGTTTCAAATTGTCATTAGTTTTTTGCAGAATTAATCTTTGTACTTAGAGATTATTAGTTAATTTCCTAAGTCATTTTCTCAAGGGGCACACAGCTATTGACTTCACAAAACCACACTTTGAATGCAAGGAAGGCGTCTGATTTCCACTTTATTGCAATGCATTTCTTAGCAACACTTTGTCCGAAGATTGTACTTCCTTAATAGACAAACTTCATGGTCCAGTGGAAACGTGACCCTGTGGATGTTAGAGTTTCACGTACCCCCTGCCGAAACCCCTGCAGTTTAGAACACTGCCATGTAGAACATAGGAATGTTCCTTCCCCCATGCTACATATAAAATAAAAGGATGATATAATGGAGTTGTACATATGTAGTTTATATGAGGCAATATAGAGCTGCTATAGGAAGTTGAATTAGATTAGTCTATACTTCTCAGTGCTCCTCAATGGTAATTCCCATGTTCTCCTCCCATTTCATCATTAATCTGTAAATTCCGATGTCCTTTTTGAATGACTAATAAACTAACATAGGTGGAGATAACTAAATATTATCCCTATTTGTTGCACTTAGATTAGTCTATACTTCTCAATGCTCCTCAATGGTAATTCCCATGTTCTCCTCCCATTTCATCATTTATCTGTAAATTCCGATGTCCTTTTTGACTGACTAATAAAATAACATAGGTGGAGATAACTAAATAAAATCCGTATTTGTTGCACTTTCATTTTAATTGTTCTAAATACATAAATGCTCCATTTTATAGCAGCGTTCTAGACAATAGATACCTTTCTCCTTCCAGGATCTAAAGTTGCCACTCTTTGAGATTGTTGGCCATAAACTATTTTCCAATAACAAAGTTTTAGGAGAAAGAAAACCTTTTTTATCCTAAAAATTTCAGAGTTTATACCAAACTTGGATTGAATAGATGATTAAGGGGTTGTCAGTTGCATGTTTGATTGTTTTTTTAATCCCATTTATGCAATGAATTTATTGGTGCCCCCTCTTTCATCTCTAACCTTTTAATATTGATCCATGAAGGGTCGGGGGGCTGTACAAAAAAATCGCACGAAATGTCAGGGTGAACACAATCAAAGACAGAGAGAGACCGGACATTCACCAAAATAAAACCACAGGAAGTACCAAACATAAAAAAAACCCAACTTGACAGACAAGAATCATAACAATATCAAGTCTAAAGGTTTATTATAATATAAGGAACAATGAGTAGTCTAATATTTGCCCTTTTTTTGGGTCTCGTGGAGACAAGAATAATAACAACATGCTGCATCCCTTAAATGAGAGTGACATACACTCATACTAATTACATCAATATGTTCTGTTTTCTTTCATTTTAAGCACATCATAAATATCAGTGTATGTGATTTTCTGCATCTGTATGGAGGGACATGTACTCACTGATGATTTGTTATCTCCTCCTGTTCCTGAACAATCCAGACAGATTGGCCATACGGCTACAACCTGGCTGCTTCAATGAATTTCCGTTTCCCAAAGTGTGTCCCGACCAGCCTCAGATCCTTGATCCCTAATGCCAGTGAATATGCCATTGCACTGATGAGAGACATGCTGCAGTGGGACCCAGAGAAAAGGCCAAGTGCTAGCCAGGTATGTTTAATACCCACAGTATAATATTTGAGCCAACATTCACTGGGTTGTTTTACTTAAAAGATCTGAATTGTTGTACTTTTACATTAGCTTTCAGAAGATTAGAGTCAATAAGGACGAACAAAAACATTTGCTGCATTGTTTCACTGTCCTCTAGGCTCTACGATACCCATACTTCCACATTGGTGTTCCACATCCCAAAATCTCCAAGCAACAGAAAGTGGAGATGAAGATGGCAGAACCAGCTGCAGAACTCAGACCTCTGTCCCTTCGACAGTCAGACACAGATTACTGTGAGGTCAGTAACACCCAGTCTGAGCTGCAGATGTGTAGCCCGTCTCTCCACCAGCCTCTACAGCAGATCCCGCTTCCTCAGGACAAAACCTCAAACTTCGAGCAACCGGTGCCTCCAGGCGTTGTGTCAGAGGAGCAGCAGGGGCCTCTCAGCTTGGTGAAAACCAGGCCACAGGTGAGCTTGTGTGCTGGGTTCACTTTCGTAATGTAAGATTGGATCTTGCTGGGGCTCACATAACTGTTTCTGTATACCTTTTTAAAGCCTGTAAGAGCTCGTCTGGGAACAGAGAAAACTGTAACTAGAGTGCGAACAGGGCGCAGGCGATGGGGCCAGACGTCTTTCAAGTCTGTTGACAGCTGGGATGACTCTAATGACACAGATGCTGATGTTTCAATCTCCAAAAAACCCACAATAACCTGTCTAAAGACCAGGTCAGTTAGGAGTCACTGATGTAATACCAGTGTTTTTATGCCATATGAAATATATGCATATCAACAGTAAGATACTTACATATATACTGCACAGCTTTCAGGACTCAAAGGATAATACAGTTGTCCAAGCACAGAGTAACACTGGCCTGAACAGACATCAGTCCTCAGCCTTGTCAGCCAAGCAGCACTACCTCCGCCAGTCCAGATACCTGCCTGGTGAGAATATCCTCTTATTCAAACACACTCCAGCAGTCCATGTAGGTATATTGTTTTCAGTATACTGTTTATTGAGGTGCTTATATTCAATACAAAAAGAAAAAAAAGAATGTATTGATGTAAAGAATAGAGCTAAGAAGAATAAAAAAAAGAAAAAGGACAAAATATGAATTTAATGCAAAGTTACATTATTAACAAATTTGCTGCACTAACAGTATGTGACAGTATGTTAACAATATCAACAATGTGTATTACCCATAAAAACTGTACTTATATCTATAAACACTATTCACAGTTTGATCACTGGATTTTTTCAAAAGTCCATGATGCTTGTTGTAGATACACAGTGGATTCACTTTCTTTTTCAGGTGTGAATCCAAAAACCAAGTCTTCGTTTGACCAGATCGCCACCCCGAATAAAGGTAAGGACAAATTGATAATTAACACTCTAGTAGTAAGGTTAGGGTAAGGTGGCATAAAGTAAACACAGGTAAAGTCAGTGTTATATTTGCCTTTCAGTGGCCCGTGTAGTGAAATAAAGGCCCAGTCCCAACGTCCACACTCAGACTTGGAGGTGTGTCCTGTTGAGTCCATCAGAGCTCAGGCCTGTCCCGCTGTGACTTCATCAACTGTACGAGGGCTGTCTCAAATCACAATATTTACTAACATTTATGATTGTGATATACCATAAATAATACAATAAAACATTTTAAATTATAGGAATGAAAATATGTTATATACACATCGTATTTGACTGTCAACCATTCATTTAATTTTAACTTGGGTTGGGTACATCATTGACATGTTGCCAACTCACTGGAGAACTGATATATACAACCAACCATTCACACCCATGGATAATTTTGATGACTCAAATTTACCTATTAATTGAATGTCTGAATGGTGGGTGGAAATATCCAAAGAGAACCTAGAAAGACAACAGAACATGATACTGTCTGCAACAGTGCCAGCCACCGCACCACTGTCGCCCAATTATTAAAGTTTTTTTTTCCTTTTAATTTTTAAGACAAATTGTTTGACATATTCCTCTAGGTAAAAGATGGTAGGTGTTCAAGCAAATGTTCAAACTCTTGAGTACTTTGGCCATGACCCAAACAAAAAATAGAATATAAGACGTCCCAAACCCACAACAGTGTTGAACAATGTTTTGGAGTTGTCAAGGTGATGCATGTGATGTGATGCAATTAAAGTGTAACCCGGTCCTCTTTGTACCATTTCAAGCCCTTTAAACTCAATGCACAATGGGTTTGGTGATTAGGCCTCATGATAATGCGCAACAGAATATATACGTGTACAAGACATTTCCTATCATATGTTAAACCTTTAACACAAGTGTGAGGGAGCTAGAGTAATATTTTACTGCATGTCCATCTAAACCACAAAGCCTGAGATATCTCACCTTTTAGTTTTTTTTTGTCTCCCCTCTAATTCTTCCTCTGGTTTTTGTCTGATGTGTTGTGGTTTTAGACATTAATTTTTCTAAACTTCTGAATGACCAGCCACTTATAACTTTGTATTCACTTCAGCAATATTGCACTTTTGTATTTTCCATATTTATTTTGGGTTATCAGTTGCAATCTATGACATTTCGCTACCAGACTCATTGTGTGTGTCTGTGTGATGACAATAAAGGAAGTCTACGTCTAATCTATCCAACCTATTAGACTCATCTGCAAATGGTGATGTCATTACATGGAGGAAGTAGAGGCCAGTGCATTTACTCAGGTACATGTGGGACATGTATGGTGGTTGACATTTATGTTGGTGGCTTATGCTTTCCAGATGTGTTTGTGAGCAGTTCTAATAACCTAATCAGGACCTACAAGAGTGAAAAAGGACCAGGAAGTCAGAGGATCACACTGGCACCTATAGGATTGACTTCTGCAAGTGAGTCAATAGAGGCATTTGTATTTTGACCTTACACTCAGACACGCTGCATTCACTGTCACCTGGTACTGGTTAGGAAAAATAATTCAGGTTTGTAGTTTATTATTGTAAGAAATGCTGATCTTTCTTACTGCTATAGTACAGCACCCCCTGGAGATGATAAAAGTCACTGTCTTCAAAAATGCTTTTTTTTTTTTTAGGTATATACATTATTTGAACTGTCCCATTTTGAACCTAACGTCCTGCAATTTTTCTCATTTTTGTCACTCAGTTGACCTGTCATCCTCCGCTGATTTACGAGCTGACCAAAAAACAAAAACCACCAAGAACAAGACATCTTTACACAAGTTGTCATTATCAAATGAAGGTGAAAGAAAATAGCAGTAATATGAATACAAACATATAGTTTTTAACACATTAGTGCAATGGAGAAACCTTTAAATCACTCCTGCCCTCTGTGTCGTATTGATTTCAGAGAATGATGGATGGATGAGCAAATCTCTGACCCCATCCCAAATCCCTGTTTCGACCACCACTGAGACAGGCAAGAACACATTTTCCAGGAAGACAAATATCCAGCCGGTTCATGGACGAGTAGACTGGACGGCCAAATATGGAGGCCACCGGTAGCACAACAGTCTGTTGAACTCCGCCAGTGACTCATGGGAAAGGCTCTCGACTGCACTTTTGCCAGGAAATAAACACTTGAGGGGAGACGGGCTTCATGCAGTCGGCTATGTCGCAGTGTTTCCTGCTAGTCTCTTAGAACGTTTGCCAGTTTATCTGTTATCCAGTGTATCAATGTCCTATTTCTTATAGTATTGTTTTTTTAAAAATAGCTAGAAATTTCAATAAACGAGACATTTTATAACTCAAATGACTTGATTTGTATTAGCAAATATATGACAGATATTCAAATTTACAAAAGTACATACACATACATACAATACTGTACATACATATACATATTTGATTTGCTGAATAATTCTGTTTGTGTTGCCTTTAGTGAACTAAGAGTTGGAAAAAGAACAACTTATTGTACAAAACACTGGGTGCATTTTCAAGAACATAAGGGAATGTTTTAAGCATCCAGAGATGACAACATTTTTACACAAACCCGTCTGTCATAAAAACAAAGTACAGATTCATGTTGTAGAAGATTTTACCCGTCCTGGCCAGTGTCCAGATAAAAGAGGTGGTTCATATCTTTTCAGGGCTTATGTGGCCTCTTAAACATCACAGTAATGATCCTCACCAGCATAAGTGCACTGAAAAGAGGTAAAAACATTTATATCATGACTCGATTTACATTGATATGATGCAAAATACTTTGCCTATGACTAGATACCTTAGTAAAGTCATCAATCCAGCTGGCATGAACTTCCAGCTGCTGAGAAAGCGGAGTCCCATCACCACCGCCAGAGTCCCTGAGGTTCCTACATGTTCTCAATGGAGGGAAACAGTTGCTGCTCACTTGTTTATGAAGCTTCACTTGGGATGTTACACTCAAACAAACTGAACTTGCTCACCAAGAGAGAGCCAAACATTCTTGGGATTTTGAGATATTAGATAAGCACCGACTGCAGCCAGCAGCCCGAACAAGAGTCCCGCAGCCAAAGAGGTGATGCTACCTGTGGAGGAAAACCACACAAAACACCACCTGGTCGTGCTCTCCACTAGTGACAGTGGTAAAGATCGTCGCTCATTACAATTTCTTGTGATAGTTTTTGGTTCATTGCTTTTCAGTGTTATTTTCTGTTTTTTCCTCTACTTTTTTGCTTTTATTTGTCATCTTTTGTATCAAGAAAATCTGATAAAATCTGATAAAAACAATTATTTTAGTAAAATCACATGAAGTATCACCACTGTTATTGGTGAAATGGCAACACAAATGATATTTGCTGATAGTGACACAAATTTTGCCTCCTTGGACCACCACAGAGGATGAGAAATTAGTTAACTGTATTGGCATCACGTTGTCAATAAACAATAGAGACCCAGTTCCACTGAGTGCTATTCATGATGACCATGAACACTACACTGGACACATGACATGGTCAGCATTGGATCATGAGTTGTTCCTTTCTTTCACCATATTTTTATTTTACCATAAGTTATATTTAATCTATCCAAATAACATTTTTGTAGAACCTGACATTTTTTCCTTTTATTTATTTGAAGATAGTCTTTGGCAAAATCAATCCTCCCTGTTTTGTTTCTGTTACCAATGGTGTGTTGTTGTAAACCTTCTGTATTTGCATTCATGAAAGTTGGTCATGAATAACTAACCTACCTCCTCTAATGTTCTGGACTTGGATATTGTTCAAGGAGTTTTCGTCAAAGAACCAATTCTGACGTCATCAACTTCAGTTGTCCTCTGATTTTACTTAGCTCATCAATGGATTCTTTATAAAACGCACAAAATTGTTTTTTAAAAAACATTTGCAATGCAAATGCATATCTGCATTAGAGATAGTTATATGTGTGTATGTATATATACGGGACAATGTAAATTGAATACAGTATCCCATTGTATATTTCATGTTCGTTCTTGGTTGCTCGTCTTTGTGCAGTTTATACCATCAGATTTCGATTCTTTCATTAAAATCCGCTGTGGTCATGGATTTCCATAGGCTTGATCAAATATATATTGACCCATCTGCACCTGTGTCCACTAAAGTTACACTAATGTAGTTAATAGACATTAATTTTGGGTACATGCAGTAAATCCCTCAAACAAGTACGTAAACGAAGACAATTTACGGCAATCAGCTGGAAACTGTGCCCCATTGCATTCTGGTCTATTGAGGCTTATATGAACTCCTCCCAGTAAAAGAACAGTATTCGAATATCGGAGTGTTTCGTTTCAGGGAGCTCAGCTAACGTGGGATTTTTTTCTGTATGAAACATTAACTTTTCTCGTACCTGCCTTCATATATCCCATGATCCCTCCTGTTGACACCAGAACGGCGTAGCAAAAGCCAACCCAGTCTGCAGCCATCACCAAACACACTTTAACCGTCAATCAGCAATTAAAATACGGCGGCGAACCACTCTCCCTTGTCACATAAAAGAGGTTATATAATTACAAAAAACAACGGAAAACTACGATAAAGGTTTCGGACATTTGTAACAAATATAAAGTTCCTACTACTCCGTCGCTTTGCAACTTGTAAGAAGCCAGTAATTTACTTCCGGTGTCACAACACAGCCTTTAAAATAAAATTACTGCATCACTTTTTAAAAATTGCTGTTCTACCTTTTCTGTTGAATCACTGAATAATTAATCAGTACTTCCCAACGTCAGAAACATATTTTAACTTTATTCTCAGGAAAACTAAAGAGTGAACTAATCTACAACCGTTGTGTATATTGGCCTAAATAAACTGCAGTCCATCCTTTAACATTTTTATTGCTACTTATCTCACTTTCCATTGTATTTTTTCATAGTTTCAATAGTTAGAGAAAATATATTTGTGGCAAAAATGAACAGTTAAAACTGGGATTCATAGCCTCCTTGTGGTAACTATTAGTAGTGCATGACAGAAGTCCAGGCGTGGTTCTCCACACTTCATCATGCTCATCATTATTTTCCACTGTCCTTTTTCTTCTTTTTTGGTTTGCTCTCATCTTCCAGTATGACCTTCTCTGCGAGATGGACTCTCTTCGACTTTACAAGCTCACGGGGAACATCTGAAGAACAGAACAGTTTTTATTTATCCACGGAGTAACTTAGGTTTAACATTACATTCACACTTCTATTCATGTGTTATGTGTCAATTTAAACTGCTTATACTCTCAGGTTTTAGGAAAATCTAAAAATAACACAGAAATAACAGCCTCACTAATGACCTTCCGATGTCGTTGCTTCTGTTGCTGATTCCGGTGTGATTTTGACTGATTTGGGTTTCCACACAGCGAGGCAGGTCAGTCTAGCTGTTGTGTTCACTTCCCCAAGGAGAGTGGGAGGCTCCAGCTCCTGTTAATCAGCAGCAAAACATCCATTTAAAAAAATCTCCAAATGTTTTACTGTGGATGAATTTAACTTGTTTTTTTGTAGCTTAAAAAAAACATCAAGCTTTGAAAAAATGGTAATTATAGTCACCATGGTTGAGAATACTTTGTTCAGTTTTATTTCAATGTGAACACTAAGGGTAGACATGCCTCTTTTAAATGGAGTTTCCACATTTTGATAAATCCATCGTTTGATGCTGTCACCACCACATAGTAATCCTCCATAACAAAACTGTCGACTGCTTTCACCCTGAAAGCATAAAGGGATGCAGGTTCATCGATTTATCTGACAACATATCTACTGTATTGTGCATTTTGTTATAAGCTGATTTTAAAGATGAATTAGTGACGTTCAAGTTTCAGAAGAGCAGGTTTTTACAATGATATTTTAATTATTCTAAACACAGCACCATATCAGCTGTAGCAGAACTGAATATATTAAAAAAAATTCCAAAGACTTTGTATAATACAGAGAGGATGATGGAACACAAAATGTACCTGGTTTCATGGGCTTCAAACTCACACACCCATTTTTCTTTTGAAAAGTCCCATAGTCTCACACTTTCATCATCTCCAGCAACAGCCAAGACCAAGTTCTGAAAGAGAGTAGGAAAACAACCACAACATCTTTATAATTTGCATTACTGGATCTTAAGAAAGTTCTAAGCATAGTTTCAAATGACAAACTGAAATAGACTTTTCATCCAATTCATGTTTCACAGATGCATCGAAATAAAAAAAAGTTTAGACTCACGTTTAAAAACTTGACACATGAGATCCTTTTGGGGTTTGTGATGGTTCCTGTCACAGAGGCCGTCACCATGTCATAAATATTTATTGTGTCATTAGTCACAACCAAATACTTATCACCTTCTGGAGACCATCTGACAATGTGTGCATCTGTTAAAAGTGCAGAGAAAAAAAGATTAAAGTAATTAAAACTATATAAATGTCTCAGAGGTAAAAAATTAAGAGACTACTCACTTTGTTTGATATTTTTGATGAAAGCTGATCTTCCATTAATAAGATTCCATGTTCTAAACAGAGAAAAATACAAACATAATATTTTATTCTCTGTTCAATACACCACATGTCACACATTTTCAAGTAAAGATGCATTTTTTTACCTCAGAGTTTTATCTGTCCCAACTGAAAGCGCAAGTTTCCCAGACGGATGGACGGAGAGTGACGTAACATGGCCTCTGAAAAAAATTAAATGAAGTAAATTGAATGGGGAAGTTCTATTGATCAAAACAAGATTCGTGACAATAGCATTTTTGCATTCTCTTTGTTTACTCACTTGTGAGCTTTGATGGTCTTCAGACACTCCCACTTATTTGTGCTCCACACACATATGAGTCCGTCCTCAGCTGCACTCAGTAAATGAGACATTCCATAAAACTCAAGGCAGGTGATGCTGCCTGTGAAAAACAAAGAAGTTTGTGTGAGGTTTGAACACATATTTACAGACTGCGTTTTGGTAAAAGTAATCAGCTTGAATCTGAATGCAAACCAGCAATTGAGGAGAATGTCTGTGAAGTTGAGAGCTTTTGACATTCATCACAAATAGTCTAGCAACAAGTAAGCAACAATAAGAATAATGACAAAGAAAAAATTATTGGTATGAGAAAATGTGAAAAAGTGGAAAAAGGAAGACCAGAATGATTAAAAAAAACGCACTGGATATTAATTATTTCTGTCTTCAAGTGTCCTGAAAGATTTCAAGACAGTAGTGTTTTTTAGAAGCACCAATTAAAATTTCAAACTGAAATAAGAGTCAGTCTGTAAATTCTTGATAATTCTTCATTCAGTTCCATTTTTTTCAAACTTTTCTAACAAAAGTCACAGTGTCAAATGAACATAGAAACAATTACTTGTACTTTTGTGTAGAAATTCATAAAAAATGTCAGGTGAAAAAGTAATGTGATAGAGCTTGGGTTAGTATTTTGTACTTATAATTTTTTTTAAGTCTTCAACTATATCCTTTACAATGCAAAAAAATAACTAAAAGGTGCAAATTAACATTGCAACTAGTGGTGCAAAAACCACTGCACCTGCTTCTACTCATTATGAGAAACGTCAAATCCATTGCATTTCTAATGACCGTTACCTTTTATGTTTCTACATTGTTTCATCTGTTTCTTTTACTTGTGTCACTGTGATTCTTAATGTTACTCACCTCGTTTGATTGTGTCAGCTTTTATGTGTCAACTTTTATGCATCAGCTTTTAGACTTAAGACTTCCTTTAATTGTCATCACACAGACACATACAATGAATCTGGCAATGAAATGTCATAGATTGGCAACTTATAACACAAATATATAAATATAGAGAATACAAAAGTGCACAATTACTAAAGTAAATCCAAAGCCATGAGTGGCTGCAGTGCAATGGTGTGAAGGTGACAACACACAGTCAATATAAATAAGAAATAAATAAGATGGACAGTGCAATATTGGACAACGATGTAAACAGTACTGAAAACAGTGTAAATATTACAAATCAATGTAAACGGTACTATAAACAGTGTAACTACTACACATCAATGTAAACAATACTATAAACAGTACCGTTTATAGTTGTTGTTTATATATTTACTGTTTACATATCAGCTTTTGTGTTCTTATGTTTGTAAATGTGTAAGTGGCCAGGTTGTCACTGTAAATGAGAACCAGTTCTCAGTCGACTACCTCAAAAAATAAAGGTTAAATAAATAGATAATGCACAGTAGTTTCGGAGGATGATTTTAATCAAGACACCAAACTTTTAAAAATCTTGGTAGTCTTAAAATTTCACTGAACTTGAGCCCTTTATTTCAATCAGCAATGATACTTACCATTATGATGCAGCAGAGCTCCGTGCTCTACTTTCTTCTTCATGTCGTACAGCTGTATGGTCTCATCCTTACTGCCTGTAACAACAAATCTCTCACTGGCTGCCACAGCTGTTAAAGAAGCTGTGTGGGCATGGTGTGTGAAGTCTGACTTGGGTTTCCACTCCTGTGTAGAAAACAGATTGAATGATTTCGACGGCGACAACGAGACACAAAATGTGTACTGGACTAATTTATAGTTTCTGACAGCTAATTTGAATCAACATTTACTCTCATCCTTAAGGATACCCTTACGAAAATTTGAGTCTGCTGTCCAAATTTATGATGTGTCTTAAATGTAACGTCTTACCTGTGCTGCTATGTTCACTTGATATCCACAAGTAACTTGCTCGTAACTCCCCGCGATCAGCTCCAGGGCTGCTGCCATGCTGTTTCTTACCCCGGACGACCAACGCAAGCTAACCTGGAAAAAAAAAGATAAATTTTTCACGCAATGGAATTTTCTTATGTCTACGAAATAGCATGGTAGCTACATACATATGAAACAAGTATCCAAAAAGGGACGAAAAGAATAACACACCAGACACGTTCCTCTACTGAGACTGTTTTGCTTCACACGTTTCCGTACAGCAAAACGGAGGTAGCTAGTGCGCATGCGCACGGATTTGCTTCCTCCGACCATAGATATTTCAAAATAAAATCTAGCCGAGCCATTCGTTGCTGCGACTGTTTCCATTATTAAATTACATTTTTGATAGAATAAAAAAAATGAAAAAAAAGATAATGAAATTTCAAAACTTTATTTACGATGGGCTCCAGTGACCCTCGCTACTCTAGCAAAGATAAAAGCGTTGGATTGATGTGTTATTGTCTAGTTTTCATTGGACAATATTACAGTTACATTCATAAACTACAAGACAACGCTCCTGACCCACGATGGTAGGATCAGAGACAGCAGATGAAACTTAACAAAAAACCCATATAAATAAAGTGAACCACATGAGTCACAGAGAGATAGGTATGTTGACCTCACACCTCTTAAATTCTACAAGCCCTGGACCAATGCTTGCAAATTTTCCATCTAATTTAAGACTGGTTGCCATGTCCTATAAATCAAATACCAATCAAATCAAACTTTATTTATATAGCGCCAGGTCAAAGCAACAGGTGTCTCACAGCGCTTTACATATAGAGTTGGTCCAACTTGGATTATTTGTAATCGAAACCCGACAGAATCCTCCAGGACCAAATACATTAAAACATCCTACTTCTTTTTTGCATCTAATAGGTTATATTCTCGCAAATGCATAAATTTAATGACATCTGGAAAAGCTGGTTACAATATGTGGTTCAATTTAGATCTGATTTTGTGTAGGTCCAAATTGCTATTATGTATGGCTATAGAAATCGTGTAAATGATTGGAATTCATGTCTAATTGAGTGGATCTTTGAATCCAAGCCACACCTCGGTTCAAAGCTACCTGTTCTTGTTGCTTTTTCAGAATTATTTTCTTATTTTTGTTCAAAAAAAGGGAAAAATAATCTGAAGTTAAACTGAAGTTAATCTTCAGTTTAACTTCAGATTAAATTGAAGATTAAATTTCAGTTTAATCTGAAATTTAATCATTCAGATTAAACTTCTGAATGATTAAACTTTCAGAAGTTTAATCATTCAGTTGATTAAACTTCTGAATGAAGTTTAATCAACTTCATTCAGACACTATGTGGATATTTTATCAGATCTTCACAAAATTGTCTATTTCTTGTATGTGCTTTGTTTTGCTTCATTCATCAGCAGTCTGTCAAATTGGGACCCGCCTTTAAAAGGGGCTGGAAACAGTTGCCTTTCAGTCATGTGATTGGCTTATTCTCTGCTACGTCATGATAGACGCTTCAGATAACAGTCGTCGCCCTAATGGTAGTTTTTTGAGAGGATGTGAAAAAGAGTCTCAACATTTTCGACTCAACGAAATCATGGCAAGGGGGTAAGTTTAAGATGGAAATACAGCTAAACGCTAACGCAGCTTTGCTCAGTACAGTATTTGGTAACTTTTCGGCTCACTCTTGACATTTTAAGACACTTGTTGACATTTTAAACACTTTGACCGCCCGCATATGTGATGCTAATACACTGTAACATGACACTTCAACTCGGATAGTTGATGTTAATGTGAAAAAAGCCCGTGAACTTTTGGACGTGTTTGTTTTTCGTTTGTCCTTGTAAAACAGTCTCTGTAGTTGAGACTAGCAGCTGTTCGACTGGAGATTACATGTTTGTGCAGGTCTGGATATGTGAAAATGGGACAGTGGATGTTTGTGAATGCAGAAGGGTCTGGGAGTAATTAGTGTGGTGAGTTATACAGCACAACAAACCTTTTTTTGTACAGCAGAAGTCTACGTGGCCGTACTTCCTCTCGATTTTTACAGCCTTGGCAAAATTCTATAACAAGAACAGATGTGTGACTGGATGCCTCTTCCTGTCATTTGATTTTGACTCGGCTTAACTCAACGTGTAAAACATCAGTCTAGTGTAGTGATGAGATGCATAAGAAGGAAATTTTCTCACAGATTGGGACCAGAAAATGGAGTGTGAAGGATATTGAAATAAAGGTTTAAATTCATAACAACAATGGACCTGGAGTCTTCTGTTATCCATTGAGTCATGTGCTTCATATCTCTGTGGTTTCTGTAAGTGCAGATTAATGTCTGTGTAGTGTTTCAGTCTGTGTTTACAGCCACACAGCAATGGAGGTGGGGTCACAATGAGAAGTAAAAGTTTCCCTCACTCACACATCTCAAATTTCTGTCGCCATTGTGTTGCTTAAGAATAAGAGTAACACCACACATCTCTACTAATGGGGATAATAAAATGGCTGAAGCACTTTATGGTTAGGTAAGGCTTAACTGCTGTATCTAGTTCAATCAACAAATAAATAAATGAACTTCGTAGATGAGTAATAAATTCCATTTAGTTGAAAACACAAGGCATAAAACATTCTGTGTAAAAGGAAAGAAATAAATCTGCTATTTTGGTAATATTTATAAAAGTTTTGATTTGAATTTAAATATTATATACATATAATACCTCTCTATGCTATGATTACACATTTCCATGGTGTGATATGAGGAGATAGTAAGGACTGGTGTGTCAGCTGACAGCTGTGAGGAGGAATGTGAAATAAGATTTGAATGCAGCTGCATGTGATCTCTGTCTGTTAGTACTAAGATTAACAAATGTGTTGTGTTTTTTACCTTTTTCTTTTCACAGACAAAACGCCAGCCAGGAACTCAGTGAGGTGCTGAACCAGCTCTGGTCCCTGGATAGCAACCGTCTCAGACCAGGAACGGATTACAAAATTTCACTGCAGGTCTGCTATCACTATTCATCTGTGAAGGCAACACTCTGAGCCAATGATACTGATTTCAAATGCAAACTCCAGGTGCACTGGAAACTAGCTGACCAATAGAGGAAATCATGTCTAAATGTTTATTTATAATTCAAATTTCTAAAGGAGAAAATATACTCTCAGTCAGTAGTCATCTGTCAATTGCTGATAGTGTTTACCGCTCAAAGATACTTAAAATGACTTTAAACACCACTAAAAGCCACCAATATAATGTAATTCAAATGAATTCTTTGTCATTTGTGGATGCTGTGCTACTTTCAGGGCCGGGCAGGATATGTGGCTCAGGGCAGTAACTATGCCAGAGACAAAGCTAGGGCTCCTCTCTTTTCATACGTCAATGAAGACAAACTCAAGCATATTGAGACATATGCACGTAAGTAGTGACCACAAAACTTCATCTCTTCATTTTCATCTCTTGTTATATACATCATTTTTATAGGTAATTTGTCTCTCACCCAGACTTCATCACCTTGCTGGACAACTATGAGATGTCCACAGCTGAATCAGAGACAGTCACTCCAGAGGAACTTCAGGAGAACAGGCTCTTTCTTGACTCCATATTGGAGACAGATGTCATGAAGGTACACTAACTGTAAGAGACGGAGTCAACCCTGAAATGTGTCTGTCATCAGAAGCTTTATTGTTTTAACAGTTTACACACAGTGGTCTAACAGAGTTGTTATTTACACAGCTGTAACAGCTCTATGGAGCTTAATGACTATATTTCTATGCAAAAAATGTTTTTTTACCCAATTTTTAAAAGAGATAAAATTCCTGTTTGGCAGTTTGATCTAAATTCCACTTTATTCATTCTTAAATGTGGGAAAAAGGAACATTTCAAGTTTTTGAACCACTATGTGAGCGCCACCCTCCTTTTTGGTTCCCTCAAAAGGTTTGTTATAAAGGTCAGGTTTTCAATCTTTACTCATGCAAATAGCTGACATATTCAGTTGGGGGTATAAAAACGTACATCTTTTAAATACCTATATACTTCTATAGCTGTGATATACAGTATATAATACAAGTATGTATGTATATATATATATATATATATATATATATACACAAACATATACAGTATATATGATAAAGGTGTATATATAGATGTAGAGGTCACATGTATCCCTTAGCTGAAGCACCTTTGAACTGATATAGTGTTTTCCAAAACTAATGTACAATAGCATTCTGACTGTTAGAATACTGGTGACTGCTGTGTTTATAACAGTTACATTACTGACATTTCTTTTTTGTCACAGCTGCAAGTGTGTACATAATATTCCTTTAATTATATGTATTTGATGACTACTTCATCAATAATAACAAATATTTTCTTGTAAAATAAAAATTTAAACTAAATAAATTTAAATTACTTTATTCATAAGTAATTATATTTTACCCTTACAAGAACTATTTTCATTGTTCTACACATTTGCTAAATAGTATCTTTTTGTCTTTTTTATATTACATTTTTTAGTTTTCACAAGACAGCAATAGTTGTCTCATAAAGCTCACCAAAGTGTTCCAATTGACCCACAACAGGCCCAAAGACAACAGACAGACACCCAGAGGCACTAAAAATAATAAGTATATTAATCATTTTTTAAATGGCTACTTCACCAGTAATAATATATATTTTCTTTTAAAATAAATCTATCAACCAAAAGCAGGTATGTGTTATCCTTACAGAAACTATTTTCATTGTGTTCTATACTTTTACTAAATGTTGTTTTCTTCTTTGTCTTTAAACACATTTTCTTTTTCCAGCCTGACATGTTTGTGATGGTGTTTTTTAGTTCACTCACAAGTACCTGGTGAGAAAAGGGCAGGCACCATCAGACCCAGGACAGTTCAAGAGACAGCTGTATGATATCTGGTTTCGTCTGTACGACAGAGACAGAGGTGGAGAGTGAGTTTCACAGCAGGGGGTGCTAGTGTTGTGTGTAGACAGGTTGTTTATACAACTGCAATCCGTGGCTCTACAAGGAACTGTTGAGTTTCAACCTTTAAAAATCATTACTGTACAACATGGTTTACTCTTCACTTGTAATTTCTGCAATGTAGTGGGTGTGGCATGGAAAGCAAAGTAATAAAGCTATAATAATTTCATGTATATCAGTTTATTTCAACTTCTCTGTCTTTGGGACCCGCTTTCAGAATGAAAATACTTTTTTAATCCCAAGGGAAATTGTTGTTTTTACAGGTACTCCATGTCAGTATAAAGTAAAAAAAAGTATATATAAAAATTGGAAAAGAAGTATAGATACACACACAGAGTATATATACACATACACATGTATATGCATGTGCATATGCATATATGTATAAAGAATATACAAAGATTTTCCTAATAAATGTATAGTTGTTGATGAGTTCTTTTGGCTTTTTCCCTTCCGGGGTTGCCACAGTGAATCCAAGTCACATATTTGATTTTGGCAGAAGATTTTACATCAGATGCCCTTCCTGACACAACCCTTGTATTTATCCAGGCTTGGGACCGGTACAAGCAGACACCCCCCCCCCCTTTGTGGGTACACTAGACACTAGCATGAAGGGTCTTGCCCAAGGACCCACACTGGATGCTCATCCTGGGAATCGAACCCAGGGCTGGTACATAGGGGACTATGTACCAGCCCAGCCTTACCAACTGAGCTATCTGGTCATTTATGTCAGTGTAATCAGCTAGAGGAGTTGTACAGTTTGATGGAGTGATTTCCTGTGCCATTCTGTGGTGAGCTGTGATGGGATGAGTGTGTTGCTGAATGTGTTCCTGTGGCTGACCAGTATGACCACTATGTCATGGAGCGGGTGAGAGGTGGTCTCCTACATTGTCCTTATCTTGGACAACATTCTTCTCTCAGACACCAGTCCTCAAAGAATCCAACTACATCCCCACAACATTACTGACCTTGTGGATCAGTCTGTTGAGTCTGTTGTCTGTCACCCTTTAGTGGCAAGCCATGTCCCAAAATTATCAAAGTTAAACTTCTCAGATGAATTCAATGCAAACAAGAAAAGTGTTTTGAACCTGAGATAACATGGAATCTCACAATAGGCCAACACAGAAGACACATTTAATGATGAAACAAAATGACCAGCGGCTGATACTAGAAGATCGAAATCTTCCCTTTAACACTAAATTAGGTCAGTGTTAATCAAAAGTAAAAAGTTAACTCAGTCACTTGTTCAATCATTAAACACTGAGGTTTCTGTCCTCTGTAGATACAACAATATATGATGTAGTTATTGTCATATCTGAGTTTCGCCATGATTTTACCTTTTATATTATTCTATCTTTTACGTTTTGATGTAGTGTCAAACATGTTTTTTAACGTTATTGTCTGTCAAGGCAAAGACCCACTGAGGATTGGTTTGTGGCCCGCTTTTGGATCACCACCAATTAAGAATCAGTGATCTAAATGACAACTGATGCTTTCTTGATTTATTTTCGTGAGTTGATGGTATTTTGCCTGGTAATTAATTAGAAAACAAATGCCCAAATTTTGGATCAAGTTGAAAGATGTCGAAACGGCTATCAAGTATCGGTTCTACTGAAATAATTATGAAAACAAGTGGTTCCTGGTACAACAAGCTCTGTCCCTCACACATATTGTTGTTTTAACAATTTTCCTTGGGATTAATAAGGTATTCTGTTTCTGATTCTGATTATTTTGGCATCGATCCAGCTCATGTCATCATATCTCTGCATGTGCTGATGATGTCAGCATATCAAGTAAATTGAAACAAAATTGATGTTTTCATAGACATTTGAAATTTCACCCACTATAAGAAAATGGAAAGAAAAGATTTTAACAATTTATACCAATGTTTTAACTTCAACATTTCCCAAGATGTAATCACATCTATTCTGGGTTATTAAATGAGACTAGAAGGGTTCAATTTCACCATTTGACACTCATCAGTTTTGCTGGGATTTTGCTGGTATTTCTCATCTTTTATTTCAGTAGTAAAGGAAACAAACTGTGGAGCCGTATGTACTTTCATTGCAGTCATGATTCCTGTGGGTTTGAACATGTGTTTGTCGGAGAAACCAAACATGGCCAGGAGATCATGGGGCTTCACAACTGGGTCCAGTTCTACCTACAGGAGAAACATGGTCACGTTGACTATAAAGGCTATAAAGCAAGAGACAACAAAGACACAGTAAGAAAACACTCATTTCATGTATTGCAGATATACTGGTTACATATTTACTAATCACGTTACACGTTGCTCTGATTGCTTTACAGCACGCAAGTCTGATTTTCTTTCCTTAGTTCGTAGTTAGTATCCTTTATTTAACCAGGTAAGAAAACTCAACGAGGTTTAAAACCTATTTTTCAAGAGTGACTTGGGCGAGACGCAGCACAAAACCTATCACAGACAAGACACAAATAAAATACGGTGATAGTCACACACTACAGAAAACAAGAGCGGGCATAGTTGTACAGTGCAATTACAGTGAATTCCCCGAAAGTTCAAATATGTAATTTTCAAGTCCTTCTGCACAACATTCCAAGTAGATGGGGCAGAATATTTAAAAGCCTTTTTGTCCAGTTCAGTTCTGACTCTTGGGACCTGCACCTATAAGATGTCCTGAGAGCGCAGGTCATATTGGCTGAGGTTTTTGCACTTGTATGAACAGAAATATATAGGCATAAGTCCATGAAGAGATATATAAATGAAAATCAGGCAGTGAGAGTCTCTACGGACGTACAAAGATGGACAATGTGCAACAGCATAAAGAACAGTGATGCACACAATAGCTGCAACCAGTAACAAAGCACAGTGGTAAACAATGTCCAATTTCTTTAAAGACTGAGCATGAGCATTCATAAAAAGCAGGTCTCCATAGTCCAACTAGAGTAAAAAAGTTCTGGTGACCAAAAATCTTCAAATTCGTAACAAAAGACATGATTTATCTCTAAAAAAGAAGCCCAATTTTGCTTAAAGCTTATGAAAGTAAAATTAACTGCTTTTTTTCACTGTGGCTTTTCCAGCCTGATGAAGATGACCACGTCCTGAACCTGCAGTTCAGTTGGAAGGGCTTGGTGAAACCAGTTGGTGGCTCTTTCATTGGTGTCAGTCCGGAGTTTGAAGTAGCTCTCTTCACTATCATCTTCCTCATGTCAACTGAGAAGATGACGTCTGTGGTGGTGAAGGTAGATGAGTACATGTTGGAGCTGGTGGTCTATCGTCATGGTCGATCTATCGGCACATCTTTTCCCAAATTGCTCAGCAGCAACAACAGGGATTTGTAATGTTCACATCATCTCGCAGCTTTGGGAAGATTTGCGTTTATATAAATAAACGCTCATACCATGAAAACTGTAAAAATATATAACAAGATTATTTTGCACTTAACAGACTTGCATTTAGTTAGTGGATCAGGGTCATTACAATGGGACATTGAAATTAATCGCACTTAACCATTTCTGCCTGCAATCATGAAATAATAATTTTTGTTTACAGAGCCGTGTTTTGTTTTTTTATTTTGTTTTCCTTTGGCCGAATATTTCACTGTACAGAAATAAAGGTTCAGTAAGCAGTAGTAGTGACAGACAGAAATGTCTTGCTTGTACTTTTATGCAATTTGATAAATTAAAAACTTAACAATCTGAAAAATGGTGTATTATTTGAACTATTCTATGTATATGATCGCAAAGATAGAAGAATCTGGGGCGATGGATGGATACACAGAACCTGAAAATTCTTGGCAGACAATAACAAGGGTAAGATGTTCCTAAGACCTTCACCTTTTGGACAGCATACAGTTTAATGGCTGTAGTGTGAGGTAATATGGTGCATCTCTGTACATTTTCTTTTATTTTTTTGACCATTTAGAGGTAATGTTATATGTCTTGACACGGGTGTGCAACCATTGTTCCAATAACATTACTATGCTATATAAAATGCAATTAACACAATGCATTGATTTTCAAATATCATAAATCTATATTTTATTCACCAACAAAACATAGAAAACAGAAAATATTTATACTTTAAAAATAGACATATTTACCAGTGTTTTCTTTTAACCAAGGAAGTATGTTGCCCTATTCCTGTTTGATAGCTGCTCAACAGAGCTTGGTGTTTGTTGTACTTTTTGTTTATTGACATATCAACTTGAAGTAGTGTAGGTACAAGCTCAGGTAGCTCAGACAGCCTTGTAATCAGAGGTCCAAGGTTCAAGTTTTGGTTCAGGCTCACTCAGTTGTCATACCAACCTTTTAGCTGCTTTAAATTATTTTTAATTGACATATGTTCAATGAGAAGACGATGGATGAGAAGTTGATGGAGTTATTTTCCATTGGTAAAAGGTCTGATCTGGATTGCAGGCATCAGTCTCCACACTACTCTACTCTGATACTGTGTTTCTGTAGCAAACATTTGTAGTTCAGCATTATGTTGATAAAATATGCAAGGCTTACCCTTAATCTGAAAGCTAGTGTTACAAAATTTGTATTATACTTGTCTGTGTTTGTATATTTAAAATTAGGATTTAAAGGTGTATCTTTAAAACCTTGTGCTTCCTTTCATAGACTTAGACTTACAGCGCCCTTCGTTATTGTCATCACACAGACATACACAGTGAATCTAGCAATGAAATGTCATTGATTGGCAACTGACAACAATATAAATATGGAAAAATACAAAAGTGCAAAATTACTAAAGTGAATACAAAGCCATGACTGGCTGCAGTACAAAGGTGACAACACATACAGTTAAGTACAAGTCAAGTACAGTTTAATAATCCGATGCCTCGGGGGAAGAAGCTGTCACTGAACCTAGCAGTTCTACTGCAGATGCAGCACAGCCTCCTGCCCGATGCCGACAGAGAGAACAGCCCATGATGGGGGTAGGTGTGGTCAGAGTATATTTGGTGAGCTCTGGCCAAGCAGCGTTTGTGTGCAATGTCCTGGATGGGGGGGGAAAGGAGTCCCGATGATCTGGTCCGCTGCCCTCACCACTCTCCCCAGAGGCTTCCAGTCTGAGGCCTTGGAGCTCCCGGACCAGACGGAGATGCAGTCAGTCATCAGACCTTCGATGGTGCCTCTGTAGAAGGTAGTGAGTATGGGAGGGGGGAGGGACGCCCTTCTCATCCGCCACAAGAAGTGCAGGCACTGCTGAGCTTTCTTCACCAAGGAGTTCAATTGAAAATACACTAAAAGTTTTTTGCAAATCACTGCATTTAGCATTTTATTTAAATTTTACACAACATCCCAAATTGTGTGAATTAAAAAGTCTTAGAATGTCTTATCACTCATATACAGATTTGTTGTGTAAACTGATCCTCTTGGTTTAATATGATACATATGACAATAAACTTCATTTTTTACACGTTATTGGAGTACTGTGCAAAGTACAGTCAATTGACTGTATTTAAAACACAGTTAAAATACAGATAGAATCAATATACTGGCAATTTTAGTGTAATGGCAATTTTACACATGTTCCATATTATATTAAACTGTTTGACCTCTCTTTCATATCACATGAGATGTCTGAAACTTTAAACCACTACATCCTACACTGTGCACTGCACACACAGGCCTATCGCTTCCAAACATTCCCACACATTCCAATCCAGTACACAGGCCATTTTTCCCAGTTACTATGACCCACAGTAGAACAGAAACAAAAAACAATACATTTGCTTTCTCTATATGACACATACACAGTTGTATTATCTTGCAGACTGCTCTGTATTCTGTAAGACTTGTACCTTTGAAGCTTCAAATAAATATACAGAAAAGCATTGATCATTTGGGAAATCATCTTTATGCGCCTCCAATAGGCAATATTCCACAACAGCAAGTATCACTTCAAGATGAACGTGAAATGGTAACCACTAACCATGTTTCATTGGTACAGATTCACAGTATGGGTAGGAATGGCAGAAGAACTAGCATATTTTGCACTTGATTCTGTGTCCTTCACAGCATGTAATGACTACTGAGTATCCGAAGCATAGACAACAAGATAATGCAGGGATAGAAGGGAGGATGCAGAAATATCACCCTTATTACTGTCCATTAGTTTCCCACTCAAAAATCACATTGCTCTGTACTGTGGATCCTTTTCATCTTACCTTTTTTTTTTTTTCAATTTTCAAATTGAAAAAAAATTAGGGGCGGCCGTGGCTCAGGTGGTAGAGCGGGTCGTCTAACCCTTAACCGAAGGGTTGGTGGTTCGATTCCCGCTCTTCCCTGATCATGAGCCGTTGTGTCCTTGGGCAAGACACTTCACCCACCTTGCCCATGATGACCCTGCAATGAACTGGCGACTTGTCCAGGGTGACTTCCCCCCGCCTTCGCCCTATGTGGCTGGGATAGGCTCCAGCAACCCCGTGACCCTGCAAAGGATTCAGCGGCTTGGAGAATGAATGAATGAATGAATAATTACATATTTCGTTTGTACTGTTTAAGCCTCGCTGTGAGAAGTGTTATTCTGCCTTTAATCCACTGACTTGATTACTGTATTATGTGGCTTTATTATACTTGATTGTCTTCCCTTATATTGTCATAAATTCAAGTTTAATCAGATCACATATTGAAAAACATCTTCAAAAGGAGCCGTGGGACTTTTCCAAATGCTCCACGTCTAACAAAGGCTGGAGGCCAAATCCATCACTGGAAATGTTCCAAGTGAGGCCTCATCTGTACGGCCTGAACAAAAGCTCAGTCCAGATGAGACGTAACAAATTAAAAAATTGCTTGCTTAATTAAAAACCTTCAGACATGAATGAGCAAAAGTTCTGTTTCTTTGCAAGTGTGTTATCTTTATTTACCCTTCTTGCTTATTCATACTTCGACCGTGAGCTGCAGTGTGACGTGATGATATGCCGTCAGTGCTAATGGTCACTTATGGCATCAAGGTTCTGTCAGGAGGACACACAAGGTGCTCAGAGCCAAGGCTTCCATTGCCCTCCACGGTCTGAGACCTGTCATCTCTGTCCCTCATTGCCAAGTGGCCCCACCACCACCACCACCACCACCCCCTCCCCTCCCTAAAAACCTATCCATCTGCCGTATCAACGGGGCCGCCAGAGTGCAAGCAAGGCACTTTTCTTGCAGTCAGTGTTGTGCCTTTGCACAGCCGGCCTGCACAAACAGGGATCCTGTTTCAAAGGCATCACTTGCCACAATCAACACACATGATCAATTACTACAATTTACGTTGTCTCTTGTGCAAAAAAATCTAATTGCTTGCAGCTTGTGTTAACCCGACTGTAATTTCATAACAACTGCAGCGCTTAGTGCAATTCAGGTTGCAACGGTCACATAAAAAGCAGCTTTAATGCTATTTTTACTGCTAATTCAGAAGTTTAACACAATGTGTTAGCATGCAATGCTTCATGCATGATATGGTCTGACACACAACGCAGCAATAAGATACATAATACATCCACTATTTCATATTTGTGTTTTTTCCATTTTTGAGACATAAATCACATGACAACAAACCGTTTCACAAAAAAATTTACTGTATTTTCCGGACTATAGAATGCCCCTAACTATGAGCTGCTGCGCATAAGCTATTTCCTTCTTGGATAGCCAGATCGATTGGTTTCATCTTAAAACCTGCATCATACTGTATGTATTTTTTCATGTGCTGTGATGATGAAGGTGTGGGCACAACATGCAAAATGATTATTAAAAGGTAGGCTTAAAACTACCGTCTTCTTCTTTGACCTCTTCCATCTGTCTCATTTTGGCACTCTGCTACAGCGCCCCTGAGGGCCGTAAACCCACAAAAATCCATAGATTGGCCACATCGTTGTACAGGCCACAGGGTTCAACGCATGGGAAAAAAGTAGTGTCTTATAGTCTGGAAAATAATCTACACGAAAGGAATCTTGGAAAAACAGTAAAGCACAGGTGCTACTCAAACCGTTAACACCAGATCTGATCCTTTTACTTGAACTAAGGAGTGATTTCATCATTCCGTCAGCTGAAACAGAACACCTATCAGATGAACTGAAGGTGCAGACAGACTGATTTAAGTACAAGAAAGAGTTAAAAGGAAAAAAGAAAAATAAATCTTCATCTAGACAGGTCATTTGTTGATGAGTGTTGGATTTATTAAGTCATGAAATTGATAGTCAGAAAATATAGGTTTAATTACAGATAAAATGTATTAATTTAGGTATGTAATGCTTTATTTAAATGTCCAACTCAACAGTCCTCCAGTTTCTAATCAAGTAAAACCATAGGTCATTTCCAACAGTGTCATTTTATTGACTGATTAATTGGTAATACTGTACATTGGTTGGATAGCGGCTGGATAGCTCAGTTGGTAAGGCACCGGGCTGGTCCATAGGGGACCTGGGTTTGATTCCCGGTATGAGCAGTCGAGTGGGTTGTATCAGGAAGGGCATCCGACGTAAAAAAAAAAAACTCCTGCCAAATCAAATGTGCGAATTGGATTTGCTGTGGCGACTCCGGAAGGGAAAAGGCCAAAAAAAATCATTATCTTCAATTGGCAATACATTGGTTACTGGTCATTAAAAATTAATTATGCTAAAATCTACAATGGCCTGGATGAAGTACATGCAACAACAACAACATTCAGGTTGAAGCTCATGGCTCCTTTTTAACAATATATCATGTAACAGTGTTACAGCTGTTAAATGTCAGGAATGAATAATAAAGACTCCAGCCTGTGTTTTCATCTTGCGGAGTATGGATTTACTGGCAAATATTGCTATGATTTTATATAATGGTTAGAAGAACAAGCTTGGTGTGAAATCTGGATCATTGTGTGCAACAATCAGGGTATAATCTACATAAGCTATATGAATTTGTTCCATTTCTCCCATTTCTGAAGCATGCAACGTGTGACATTTAAGTCCAGGTGGGTAAAATGGCTGGTATTTGACCTTCATGTAATGTTCTGCATCAATTTCGGTGGTGCCCATGTGTATTTGTGTGTGTGTGTTTGTGTGTGTGTGGGAGGAGGGAGGGGTGGTGGTGGTGGGGGGATCAGTCTATGCTCTAATTGAAGGAGAAACTGCAAAGGATAGGTTGGCAATGGCAAGCAAAACCAATGACACCAGTCAGTGAGTCATGGGTCCATTTGTCCCCGTCCAGCATTTTGTCTGGATTTAAGTGTCATGTGTGCACTTATGCTGACAGGGCAAATGTCCTTCAAAGGCACTGAGGTTTTACATGCCTGTCGCATGTTCCTGTTATCACCCTCAGACATTTACCAATGTACAAATCTGACAAAGCTGTGTCATAAGATGGCCTCAGTGTCTATGCATAATCTATGTTAGGACCTGTGGGGGGAGGGGAGTGGGGAGGTTGTAATAACCTACAAGTGCCAAGTAAAAAGGACACAGAGCAACTTGGGCTCTAATGATTCAGAAAATTCACAGTTGGATTTGATACATTACAGTGGGTTTTGCCTGAAAAATACTTTTATTTTTAATTCCGACTTTTGATCTTCCATCGCATGTTCATAATAATATAAATGTGTGATGTTTACGACGATTTAGTTCCATCTCATTTCGAGAGGCCCCTCAGCGGGATGACAAGAGCTAAAATAGTGCTCAAACAAAACAAAAAATCAAACAAAAACAGTGGTGTCAAAAAACGCAAGACTTCTCATCAGCTAAACAAACAATGCACAATGTTGTATTGTAGATATTGAGTTAATTGTGTGGTTGTCTTCACCATACGCGTTAGATGATGCTTTGCTACATCGTGACATGACTTCCAACTACCTGTCTGAACATACATTAACAGTGATGTACACAGGCTGTCATTATCAATTATTCACGTCACTGTGTAAGTTCATAACAGTCAGGCTTGCCAGTATGTCATGTTCTTAACTTAGACTTAGACTTAGACTTAGACTTC
>JAPTHA010000010.1:18156160-18174953 GCA_029814585.1 Gymnapogon annona | reverse complement strand
GTCCTTGGGCAAGACACTTCACCCACCTTGCCCATGATGACCCTGTGATGAACTGGCGACTTGTCCAGGGTCCCCCCAACCCCCGCCTTTGCCCTACCCCCCGCGACCCTGCAAAGGATTCAGTGGCTTGGATGATGAATGAATAACAAATTTCGTATAGCAATAACATCTACTAGTAGCACAATGCAAGCAAGGAGGATGGTCCACCATCATTTGCCCTGTGGTTGGTTGCAGAAGATTTGTTGGAACTTCTATCCAGTGACTCTGACTGACTCTGACTTCTATCCAGTGACTCCTGAGCAATGAAAGTGATGTTAGGCAACATCACTTTCATGCACGTTACCTAATATGTAACACTAGTCAGCAAAATTGACTTACGTTATGGTCAGTTACTAATATATAATTTTGAATTATTAAACCAGTTTTTTGTAATTCATGTTGATGTAAAATATTGTATTGTAGCTGGTGTGAGGAGCCTGTAAGATTTTTACTGACAACTATTCCTGTAAATCTACCCAAATTATCATAGAAAAATGTCGGCACAAAACAGTAACAAAAAAAAAGCAGATCCTCAATGGTTTCAGTTTCTATATGAGGATATAGTGATTGTAATCCATTAAATCGCCCTCGTAGCAGTTCAGTGCATTAATGATTTTTAAAATTATTTTAAAGGGTTTCTTTCACTTCATTTTAAACAGAAGAGCAGGATTATATTTGTTTGAGTACAATGTCTAGTCTAACTGAAGAGAGAAAATTATCAAGTGTATTTCTGGTATTGGGACATTTATGTTGTAAATTCTGTTTTCTTTGGTATGTGATGGGTAGCAATAAGCTATCCTGTTGGAATGACACAGAATGGCAACAATAATGCAAATGACAGAACAGGACATAAAATACTGAAAAACTTCCGGCCACAGTGGGGGGTATAAAAGATAGAATAATTTTTTTATTCATTCTTTCATCTTCTGAACCCACTCTCTCCTCACTATAGTTGCAGGGGGTGCACCTATGGGTGAAGGCAGGACACAGGTTACTGAGGCAACCTGAACTTTGACCCCTTCCCCTGTCCTGTCAAAGCGAGTATCAGATGTTAGTAATGTCTGAGACAATCATTAAAAGCTAAAAAAATTCAAGAGTGACGATAGGAAAAGTTCGATGCCCTGAATGTCTATGCGCTGTCTGTTCTTTTTTATCCGGTTGCTGCTGACTGACATTTGAATTTCCCCTTGCGGGATTAATAAAGTGTGTTGAATTGAATGTTTGTGCAATAAACCGTTTTTACCGTTATTTTTACCCTGGGTGTGCCTGACAGACAATACAAGGGTTAAACAACCCAAAGTCACCTACACTTACTTGGGGCGCTCCCTTCATTTGCGCATGCGTACTTACACAAATCTATTACCATGTCAAACCACAGAAATGAAACAGTTTTTCCGGCAACTCTCAGATGAAGTAGCAGGTATTGATCCGCTCGCTGTTGTAGTTTGGTGAGACTGTCTGAAATGCTCTCTAATAATGACAGCGTTGGACTGTTTCTTCTTCGTAGATAAACTTTTCGAATTAGAGCCTACAGAGATGATTAGCTAACAGCTAGCCGTTCAGCTAACCGTCAGTTCGCAGGACGTTACTGTCTGTTTGGGAGGCACCTGACAGTCACTCACATGATTTAGGGACTGCGACCACACTGCTAACATTACTTATCACGGTGTATTTGTGCGATTGTAGGTTACTTGCATATCGATTAGGTGCTTGTTGAAGAAGTCATAACAACAACAACAACATGTTTGGTAAAAAGAAGAGAGGACCGCTGCCCAAAGGCCAGGGCGCTGCTGCAGCCAAACAGGTAACAACAACTCATTTGTTTATCAGTCTGCATGCAAAGGTGCCTTTTCCCCTTCTCTGACAACAGTTGTCAAGGGAGTGATGTTTCCCCCCCCCCCCTACTTCCTGGTTTCAGATGGGTCTGTTTGTTGACATGAACCCTGAGGAAATGATGATGGGTATGGAGGAGAATCTGGACGACCCGGATTTGGAGGCTGAACTTGCTGCAATTACAGGAAATAATGCTGCTGCCGGGGGGAGAGCCAAGCAAAAAGGAAAGAGTAGGTGCAGTCAACCTGCAGGCCCTGGTTATACATTGGATGCTTTGTGCTGTTCAAAACAAAATGTACAGGATTTGTCATGTATAGTAAAAACAAAATCCCAGTAGATGTCACTTCAGACTATGTTATATAATTAATGCATTCATATGATTATATACAATGGCGTACTAATGAAGCAGTAAGGAAGTAGATGGGCATATGATGCACGAGTGTATAGAGATACTACTACATGTTTGATCTTTTTTATTGTTGTAGCTAATGCTATTATTGTATAATTCCTGTGTTATCATGTGACGTGTGTGTGTTGCTAATGTCACATAAATGTAGTTGATACATGAGTCTTTTGCTATCTTTGTTCTCCAGCTCCCCTGCCTATGGCGGACATAGCAAAAATGGCAGATGAATGTATGAGAGATGTGGACGAGGATGAAGATGATGATGATTTGGAGGATGATGAAGATCTTTTGGTCCGTATATGTTTAGTATGGGAGTTTTTTTATAGTTAGAATAAGAAATTAAAAAAAGTTACACTTTTGTTTTAGTAGCTATATATTTTGAAAACCTTAGTCTACACATTTACATTGTGACAATACATTGTCAATATTAGTCGATATTAAAACATACTTATTACCTGTCAGATTTGACCACGAACCCTCAAATTAAGTTTAATAAGGAGCCTTAAGTGGAGGGCAATACAGAAGGTAGCAGTAAATGGATCTAGGCATAAACCAGCACTCTCACAGCCAAGAGTTCAGTTAGAATAATGTAGTACAAAGAGGTCTTAAATATATAATGTGGCTTTATCAGTAAGAGCCTTGTTTGTCTAGTTTATATGCTCCAATAAGCTTTACAGGAAAGTGGTGAACAGATTCTAATACTGGAGAATTAAAATGTGAAATCTCTCTCTGGTTCGTTAGTACTTTTGCCCCAGGATTATGGATTAACTTTTTCAATGAGTTCTTTGGGGATAATTAATTAATTCCCTTTAATTTTACCACATTATAGTGGTCCTGTCCTTCTCAAATAGTCATGTACCTGGAACATGCTTTTTTTTGCTGTACTTGAACAAAGTATAATTACACATCCACTACAGTAGGTGGCAGTGACACCTTCATGGACCTGTTGTGACAAATATTGGTAAATATTGCCAACAATCATCCCACTTTGTGACTGTTACTTCAGTAAACCAGTGAGCATGTTAGCATCATGTAAAATAATGGGCGGTCTCTTCCACTAGTTAAATAGAAGGTGAAATACTTGGATTTAGTGATTACCTAAGATGTAGGAGACCAGTTCTAATGAAGCTGCCTTTATTCTTCACTCTGACCAACAGGCCACAAAAATTCATAGATCAGATTGAACAGTTCTGCTTATTTTTGGCCCTGAATAATAATTACAAAGTCTGTAACAGCTGCAATGTCTAGAGGCCAATGAAAAAAACGTTTTACATGCTTCTGTACTCTGAAATACAGCCTTATGAATGTACAATTAAACATATCTGTTGATTAGCTGATATTTCTTTTCACCTTCAGGCAGAGCTACAGGAAGTGGTGGGTGAAGAGGAAGCCGAGGATGCAGAAAGTCATTCCTCCACACCCTCTGTCACTGCTGAATCTTGTAAAGCTGTTGCACCAAATTCTCCGCCACAGGTACAAGACATAGTTATATTATTAAGTTCACATTGAAATACCATTGTGCAAATTTATCTTTGATAGTCACTGCAAACTGTAGGTATCTATATCCTCTCTGCTTTCTGTAGATTTATCTGTAATTGTCATATTTCACTTGCAATACTACCAAAAATAACCTTGTCACATCACTTGTCCTGTCAGTGCACTTACAGACTGCTAGTAGTTAATTCATAATAATAACAATTTGACCAAAGATTTATTAATATGAAAATTGTCAACGGTTTTATCTTGTTGTTCATAGCTGTCGAGGTTGATATTTTGATGTAAATTAGATTTACAAACTTCTGAATGTTATATTTGTGCAGGAGGAGGAAGAAAAGGCCCCGTCAGCAGCCCTTGGCAGCCTTCAGCATACTCTGGAGGAGAGGATAACCATGTACAAGACTGCCTTACAAAATGCAAAGACTGCAGGGGAGACCTCCAAAGCCAGGAGATATGATCGAGGCCTGAAGGTCAGCTAGACCACTGCTCCCAATCCACAGACTCAACTCAATTCAGTTCATAAAATCTTTCCAATAAATTGTCTGCCGTTGTTAAATAATAGGATATGCTAGGGTTATGTTCTGTACAGTTGTGCAAGTAAATTTTGGATTTTTTTGTGTGTGGAAATTTTAAATTAGTGGTTGTAACCAACAGTAGAGATTGAGGTGTTTACCTGTGGGTCCTCTAAACAGCAAACCGTATGCCAAATTAATATGTTATGCCATGTGTTGTTTAAGAATATGCTTCAGTTTAATGATATTGTTGTGTCGTCACTCCGATTGTAGCAGTAATATTCACATTAAATACTAAACAACTGTCAGTTTGGAATGAATGTAAATGACTTTAGCAATACTAGCATGTTCAATGCTTAGAGATTCATTATGCTGTTGTCATACCTGGAGGTGTTCATATTTCAAGAGAAGTTAGGACTTCTCTTTATATTGAATTCAAAGACCATGGGGAAACAGGAATTCAGATTGTGATGTTTGTTACTGTTTCTCTCTGCAGAATTTGCAGTCAATGTTGGCTGGCGTGAAAAAAGGAAGACCTGTGAATGAGGCAGAAATCCCTCCTCCTGTCGCTACTGGTGCACCTAGTGGTCCAGCTCGGTCCGCAGCTCCCCAGCGAGCTCCTCCACCTATACCTACACCTGCTGAGCCCTCTGCCTCAGACTCACCAGAGGGTGAGTCGGAGATGACCACAACGCCTCCTGATGTTCCAGAGATTGTAGAGCCTGACAGTGAGATGAAGTCATCTTCTGCCACCCCATTCACTTTGAGCACCCTCACTGATCCAGAGGAGCAGGGGGAAGAAACTGCCGACCTGCCCAAAGCCACTCAAACAGATGGTAAGTCTGGATTCCTCTACAGTTCAGTTCAATGTTATTCTGTATTTATTTCTATGTGTGCACAACCACATCATATGTCAGCGGTATCTTAAGCAGACATGGACCAATTACTACAACAAGACACAGATGAGTGTTCACTCAACGGTACGAGATTTGGTGAAAGTGTCATATTTTCTTATTTGGTCATTAATGAAAAGTCATATATTTCTCATCTAGAAATGTGCGTTTTCTTCCAAGTCAAATTAAAACAACTTAAGCTAATATGAAAAAATGCTTGAAAATATACACAACAGGCTTTCATCTGACACAGTATTGCTGTCTATGTCACCATTCAACAAAAGTCTTTTCCATTTTTGCCATAAGCTCATCCCAAGTCATTCTAAATTGCCAGCTTTTGTGCTGAGACATGTTGTGATTTAATTAATTGTACAAGTTTAGTCTGCATGTAGTACAGCTGTAATATGGAAAACATGACAGTGTAGATAACTTTAGCTTTAATCCAAGGATCCACACAGAGACAAGCTCGCAGAAACGTTAGATTCTCAACCATACCAAAGCAAACAGTGCCACTCCTACCAATGTAATCATAGGGTTTTACCTAATTCATAGAATCAGGAACATGTGACAGTAGTACTCTGGGTGAACATGTTGATATCTGTTTCAGTCAGTTAGTATTTATACTACTGTAATTTTTTTGTGTTTATTGGACACTGTCCATCCGAACTGAAAAGATTGGGAATTCTCAGTTTTCTTTTTTCATTTGGTAGGTTGTATAAGTTCTTAGTGTTAGATTAGATTTTTTTAGTCGTTGGTTAGAATTTGTCTTTTGAAGAAATGCTCTGATAAATGTGATCTTTCACCGTATTTTTTTTTTTGGTGAATGTATAGCAACCAATGCAACCAAGACGATGCTTTTGGAGAGGCAGAAGGAATACAAGATAGCAGCTTTGAGAGCCAAAAAGCAAGGAGACGTGGAGCAAGCAAAACTGTACTTCAGGACTGGCAAGGTGAGTTAATGTGTAACTGTTACCACCTTGAAGAGTCCAACTAAAGGATTTTATGTTCAAAGCATGAAGAACGTCAACAAGAAATAAACCTTGTAAGTAGTGTAATGCAAATGTAGGTACCATGAAGTATGATCAGTGTAAATCTCTCAGGTCTCTGCCTTATTACACTGCTAGATGGGAACAAACTGTTTTATAAATTCGGTCTTGGTACAGGTCAGTAAGAAGTAGAATCGGCATATCAGGAATTTTTCTAAACAATGTCTTTTTAGGAATGCAGCAGCCAGCCAAGTACTAATTATACTGAGACTAATTGTGTTTGTTTATCCTTTTTTCCTGGATTACTCAAAGAAAATGGTTTCACCTTTACTTATTTCTGAAATTTGTAAATCTTGACACAAGTTTTGTTTCAGTATTCACCAAAATCAAAAATCAGCCATGAAATTAAACCAAGAAATGGTTTTATGTCTTTTATTAGATTTGAACTTGAAGTGTTAAACTACATTTTATGTAGTTGCCTCAGTCTTCCTCTACTCAATCTGTTTGCTATTTGCTCAAGTATGTGAAACATGTCAACTAGTTGGAAGTTGACAAAGGCCATTATTATGTTTGACATTGCTGAAGTGGTATTTTTTCTTTTTTTTTTGTGCAGAGGTTTGATGCAGTGATTGAGGCATTGGAGAAAGGACAGGCTGTTGACCTGAGTGGTCTTCCTCCATCTCCTGGGCAGAGTAAGGGCACATTAACCTAGGACTTGCCTTCATTTGTGTTGAAATAATCACATTATATAAATTTAAATGCTGAAGGTAATGAACATCTATTGAACCACAAGATTTAATATTCAACCCCTCTGAATGCACCATGCACATAACACAAGAGAAAAGAAGGGGAAGTAGTGTAATCAGTAGTTGCGTGTGTCATGGTAGGTGCTGGAGGAACCTCTGTTCCAGCAAAGCAACCTTCCCCTGGGCAAAACACAGAAGCTATGCAACCAGTTACAGCCGCACCAACTCCAGGTAGGAAGAATTCTAAAGGAATAGCATCGCTTGTGTTTCTTGAGTGAGATAAGATACCTGTTTGACTAGTGATGCTGCCGGTGTAATATTGGGTTATACTGAGGGTTGAATAATGGAGTGAGGTAAAAGGGATGATGCATTAATGAATGTTTCATTGTCTTTATGTGAAATTGGTTTTGTTGTCTGATTTGTGTTGTGACCTAGTGGTGTTTTGCTAATTCATTACTCAGCTCACAACTGTTTAAATAGCCAACATCCATGATAACAGACACAATTTACTGATTTCTGTGGTAGTTCTTCTGTGGCTCCTTTCTACTTATCTAGTGTTGTCATACTGTGCAAACTTAGTAGCTGCTTCTTTGAAATACACTTTGCAATTGTCAAATGAACCAGAGGAAATGTTAACCGGCTGGATCTCACCATGGACTGGCAGAGTGGACCTGGGCCACAGTAAGACCCTCCTTGTTAGTGTCTGATCACAGCCAGGCCCAGTACTCCCGTGTGTTCTGGTGGTTCCATTGATCCAGCCCCCCCCCCGTTTGTAGCTGTGAGTGGACTCCTCCACTGGCCGCCTATAAGTCTAAAACTATGGGTCTTATCAGTAATCGTTCATTCATTCATTCAAAAATAGGCAAAGCATTTGGTCTCAAGGTTTTTGTTGACACAACTAAGTCATTTTTCATGTCTTCATTTCATGAATTTGTTGTACAATCAAGTCTGCTGTTCAGACACAGTTAACATTTGGTTGGACTTGATATGGTGTGACCAAGCCATGACTAATCTTGCTTTAAACATGACCTTGAAGCAAACTATAACAGTCTAATAAACAGAGTGCTAAGCCTACTGCTCAGTTGGATTGTGATGCTAGTGTACTTACTTCATATTTCATCTTCTGTGTCTGACTACAGAAGAACTAAATAGTTTATAAAACAAATGTGGTGTGTTCTTTTGTCATTTTTATTTTACTTTTAATGTGTTTGGAAAACATGGAGCACTGTTATGTACCCCCGTATTTACAATATTTTGTGTTCTATTTTCACAAAAATCCTCAAGCTTGCATCCGAAATCTCCAATTTCTCTCGTATGGTCATTTTCTGTCTATTTTAATGTGCACCACAAGGTAGGGGTGTCTTAGAAATATAGTCTGAATAAAAATGCCAGCTTCCAGCACAATTTTGATTTTAACATAAAGCTTGCATGCACATCTGTGAAATGTAGTGTTTCAAGAAAAGCAAACTCTCAAGTGTTGTAGAAATAATCATGAGAAACATTTTAAACTAAATTGGTACTTCACTCTCTGTCAGCACCTGCTGCCCCATCAGCCCCTGCTGCTCCAAAGGATGTGCTGGAAGCTCTAGAGCAGAGACGAGCTAAGTACACGGAGGCGTCTGCTCAGGCCAAAGCCAGCGGAGATGACCGAAAGGCCCGCATGCATGACCGGATAGCTAAGGTACACTGAACACTGTATCATGAACCTGCAAAGAGTGGAATTGATTTGACTGTACTTCCACATGCCTTTATTTTCTGATATAAAGGCTGCTTAGACTAAGACTTACACTTCCTTTATTTGTCATTACACAGACACATACAATGAATCTGGTAATGAATTGTCATAGAATGGCAACTGAACACAAATTAATATGGAGAATACAAAAGTGCAAAATTGCTGGAGTTTGTGATTCTTAATAAATACCAAAGAAACCAGAGGCTTGTTTGTAGTTGTAAAGTATATTTTATTGTCTATATGAAGTATTGTAGCTGACGATGCATAATGTGATTAAAATTTTATTGTTTTGTTATCCAGTCCCATTTCCCAATGTAATATTGCTACAAGTAATAAATAGTAAAAACCCTTTTCTCCTTTTAAAGCACTGTTTGCTGTAATGTTTCACAAACATTTAATCTGTCATGTCCTGCAGCAATACCAGAGTGCTATCCGAGCTCACAAAGCAGGAAAAGCTGTCAACTTTGATGAGCTCCCTGTTCCCCCTGGTGAGATTAAGTCATGATTTATGTTTCCAAATCCACATTGTGATCTCAGCTTTTCATTTACTGCCGTAAAATTGGATTTGCTTGTTTAGACCTGGAGTGTTTCAGTGAGCTGTGTGTACCAGCTCACTGACAAAGCCAAAGCAGCAACTGATACACATGAAAAAAAAGGTAAACATGACTGATATGTAGTTATTTTGCATATTTTAGGGTTTCCTCCAATCCCAGGCCACAACACGACTGGACCTGAGCATGGACTAGTTGCCGCTCTGGAGGCAGCCAATAAACTTGCCTCAACTGATGAAGCAGAAGATGACGGTGATGATGACGAGAAAGAAGAGGAGGTAAGCTATCTGCATCACATAATTACTAACAAACCTCATTTGACTATGTTTAAAAAATACGTGTGTTTGTGCAGGCTTTAAAGAATTTGGTGTTTTTGTTGTAGTCAAAGCCTGTTGTTGAAAAACAGCCAAAGAAGCCCACATTAGATGTCCCCGCACCGGGTACCCCAAGTAAAAGGACTCCATCACCTTCTCCTGACCATACAGTCACACAAGAAGGACTCTCGCCTACAGGTGAGAACCAACAGGAGATCACATACTCCTAAAAACACCCTTCACAGATTGGTCCTGGGTCAGCTCATGAAAACAGCAAGGACTTGTAAACACAGTGATGAGGAGGTTTGACTGTGAAGTACTATAATGCTTGTTGTTCTCGAACTGTGCTTTAAGTCCTAAGACCACAGGATTTCTCAGTGTGGTTACTGTTCACTAAGATAAGTCTAGCTTGGCGTGTTTTACCCTTCTCCTCTTAAGAACTTACATCTTGTTCAACTCTGAAATCAAAACAATGTTTTACTCAGCCATAGTTTAATTGCAAGGTTGTCTCCTAAAGCACTCACATGTAGTTTGTACTTCATACAAGTAACAAATAAAAAACATTGACACAAGAGCTGGCACTGGACTGCATGATATAAGTGAAGTGATAAAACATCAGGGACCTTGTGTACAAAGACTTTCAAGGATTTCATACTGAAACATAGCATATGCTTGAACGCTTCCATTTAAATATGCAAATGAGTAGAAACGGTGTCACTGTGGGATTCCCCCAATCAAATGACGTCAAGATTGACATGAGGCGTAGGACTGTCAATGAGATTGTAGGTGACACTGCTCTCACACGATAGAGGTGGAGGAGGGTGTGGGGGTCACCTGTCGGTGACTTGATCACCCCCAAGTTAAATATATCTTGTGGATTTGTGTAAGTTAAACATATTCATTATACAATAGTCATCATATTTCACGTATCTGAACAGATTTGCAAAATAAACTCGTTCCAGGCTATCAAAGAGGAACCAAAGACTATGGCTCATGTTTAATTAAACAATTTAGTATTTTCCAAAAGGCAATGAGGCAGAAGAACACAGGGATACGCAGTCCCACCCTCGTGTCACAGATATTCCAGGCTTTTGTGCATATGTACATTTTGTACATGGGGCCCCAGGAGTTCTGTGAATAAAAGGCTAATAAAAACATAATTTTGTGTTTGGTGCGTGTCTCTGTTGATGCATTTGGTTTGTTTACTTTGAACAGTCCCAAATATTAATCTAACAAATGCTTTGTCCAAGTGTTCACTCTGTTAGGTTGCTCTGTTATAGGATGAAAGGTGAGTTTAAATAGGTAAGCTTTGGTACAATACCTTGGATATTCTGTTTCATTGTTTTTTTGTACTTTAATTTTCTAGCCATTCAGCAGCTGGAGTTTCTGGAGGACCGGAAGAAGCAGTACTTGAAGGCAGCTCTGCAGGCGAAGCAGAAGAATGACATGGAGCAGGCCAAGACTTTGTTCCGCACAGCAAAGGGCTTTGACCCCATGATCGAAGCAGCACGCAGCGGCAAATCTGTGAACATCAGCAAAGTGAGAGGATAGAATACAAGCCTGTCACATAAGAATGAAAAGTGACAATATGTGACATGATGCAAATGGTTGATCTTTATTTCTGTTTTTATTCTTGAGGCCGCTCCTGTTTAAGTTCCTTCATGAAAAGCTGAAATGAACAATGAAATTGGTTATTGGACACACAAAAAAAGAAAGTGTACATTTTGTTTGTAGTTCTTTGTTTTAGGAGAAGAAACTGAAGGCAAATGAATGCTTGCTTTAAAAAACCAAACTAAACAAAAAAAAAACATTCTAGATATTAACTATTCATAGCCCAAGCGTAATGTAAACATATTGAAATGAGTATTGGCATTCTTGTCATACCTTTTACAGGTGATGGGTGGAATTTAGGCTCATTAAATAGCAGACTCACTTCCTTTTCCCATAGGTGCCGTCGCCCCCTGGTGATGAAGATGATGACTTCATCCTGGTGCATCACAATGAAGTACAGATTTCTGAGAAAGCAGAGCTCCTCTACACACAGCTCGCCAAGATCCTCAAAGAGCAATACGAGGTACGACTGGAGGACTAAAACATTTTACCATGATTTATTTATGAGCCTGAAAGATACAAGTGGATCTCTTTAGTTATTTTCATGTCTTATTTAAGGAAATTGTTATTTATACAAATAAAGTCTCAGCCAGGAAGAACTCGAAGCTCTCCACAATGTAATATTTTATCTCTACTGAATTCTGAGCCAAAAATACATAATCCAAGGTGCTCATTGCTCTGTTCTGTTTGTAAATGTGTTCCTTGAAGATCTCTTCTGCCTTTACTTGTAGAAATGCATGACTCACTCCAAGCAATTCATGCACCTGGGGAATGTCACAGAGACAACAAAGTAAGTTCCCGCTGTCACTCACAGCATTTTGCAACAGTTGGAGGAGGAAGAAGAATATAAGACAAACTTTATTGATTCTCGAATGTACATCAAAAATAAGACAACGGGTACAGGATACAATAGAAATTTATAAAGATGAAAAATATAGAATGACAAAAACAGAAATAATGGTGGTGAATAACAAGGGTGTAGTAGGTTACGTTCAAACTCACATAATGACAAATTCATCTCAAATAAATCCTCATTTAATCAATTAGTTCCATTAGTAAACCTACAAATGCCAAATTAAAAAGGAAGTCATATTAAAGAGATGGATGTTTGTTAATACTGACTGATATATTAATAGACCACTTTAACACTACTGTAGATTCACAATTTTTCAAACACTGAAGATGATATACGTAGATCAGTTGGAGAATGGGGATGGTGTTCAGGAATGATCATTTTCTTGTGTGATGTCAGGTTTGAAAAGATGGCAGGAAGCTGTAAGAAGAGTCTGGAAGTGCTGAAGCTCTGTCAAGGGAGGGGGCTGCCTCCTCCCAAACACCACTTTGAGGAGAGATCTTTTCAAACAGTCAGGTAACCGTCGTCACCACAAATTCAGCCATGCATAATGAGCACCTGCAGCCAACTTCATGTGTAAATCATAGTTCATCTAGAAATCACCCATGCCCACATTCAACCAGGAATGGCAACAGCAGAGTAGAAGGCGTGTATGTATCATGCAGCAACTCTTCCTCCACTATTTATATTCAATCACACTGATTGGTTTTGTTGACAAAACTCACATGACAAAACAGTGATCCCCTTTAGTAGTACTTTACAATAATACTCAGATTATTATCTAATTTGTGGAGTTACGAGATTATTCAAGAGATCATGTAAACAGGATAATCTGATGTTTTATCACATAACAGAAATCTGATTTTGAGAAATCTGATTAACATACCTTCATTTCTCCCCAATACTCATGTCTTCCTGCATTTATGAAGGTTAATCAGATTTTTTTGTATCCATATATTTGTGAAAAGTATTAAAAGCGTATAAAACAAGTGAATAACAAGGTGGAGTCTACCGTCACTACGCATGTACACAGAAAGAAATCCAATGATAGACAGAAATGTCTACACCAAGATTTTCGATTGACATTTCTTAAGTACATGTAAACATGTCAGATCGGCCTATTACAGTTATCTGACAACTAACAGTTATCAGATTTGTATGGTCATGTAAAACAGATTCTGTGATTATATGTGTATTTAATTTTGCTTTGGGTGTCTTGACCTACATTTTGATTAAAACTCAGGAATTAGTTTTAAAACACACTTCCCCAGATTTCAACCCTGTTCACACAGGACTAGCTTACCTCTGGTAATTTATAATAATTCCAGAAGATGTTTGGGATCTCAATCCTGTGTGAATCTGAATATTATAACAACCTATATTGTAAAGTAAATCAGAGTAAAAAACAGACTTGCACCTGATCACCTCAGGTCGGTAGGCCCTAGTCTGTAGTCCTGTGTCATTAGAAGCTTTAGTAAATAGACGATCTTGTCCTAATCTAAGTGTCCATGTACAGTCACCACTTTGTTTCTAGTTTTCTCTGTGGAACTGACAGCAGCAATTTCTGCTGTCTATTTCTGCTGTCTATTTTCTATCTTTTACTATTTAAAGGTGCTAATGGGACAATTACAGCTCAGCAGAAGCAAAAATAGCTACCATAAGTATGATATGGTATAAAGTGGTGCTAAAGTATATGTCATGCCATGATGACTCTTGGATTTAATTTCAGCATTCAACCACCTCACACACGGGTCCCAAGTCAGCGTGTGCATATTCTATTATCCGGTTTGTTTTCACAGTTCCCAACTTCTTCATGTGAAGTGGTGCATTGCTCTTGCAGGTTCTGTTTTACATGTATTCAATGGTTTTAAATGAAGCCCCTGATCCGCAGGTTTTATTGAATGTGTTTCTCGGTTCTGGATGTTGAAGCAGTCAGTCACAAACCACATATTCACTTGTGTTTCTTCTGCTTCTCTGTCCCTTGGGTTTTACCCTCTCAGGATATTCCCAGACTTGAGCAGCACAGAGATGGTGGTTACTATAGTGAAGGGGATGAATCTTCCTGCTCCCAGTGGTAAATGCCCTTTATATTCTGTTCATTATGTCCACAGTCCATCACAGACCCAGTGAAAACTTTATCAGAAAACATAATGTATATTAAGTTAAACCTACTGAAAGACAGTGAAGTTGGTTACATCCCTTTTTCCTCACTCTTTACATCTGCAGGAATCCAAACAAATGACCTGGATGCTTATGTCAAATTTGATTTCCCTTACCCCAGTACGGTAAGAAACTCTTAAGTACCTCTTGTATGTCTTTGATTTTTTTTTTTTTTTTTCCCCATCTACTGGTTCCAGACAAAGGCCAGGACCACATCACACCTGTGATGGCGTCCCTCCACTAGCATACTGTCACTTACAAGATCCAGTTTAACATTTCGTTGTATGTTTTTAAGCGGCTGAAAGGTTTGGCACCCCCTTATCTTTCAGAACTTCAGACAAATGCATTTGTCAAATTACTTGTAGTTTGTAGTCACGACTCTGGAATGCTCTGCTTCAATACATCCCATATGTACAGTCAGCTGAGCACATTTAGATCTCCTTATATCACTTTTAACACGTGTCTGACTTATTTGTTTTGTCTTCTAGTTATGTTTTTAGATGCTATTTATGTTATAACTGTGTCTTTTATCAGCTTTAGTATATCTTATATTTGAATCTGCAGATTTCTCCAGCACTTTGGACAGTTTATGCTGTTTTAAATGTTATATAAATAAACTTGACCTTAACCTTTAGGTACCAATATGGGATGATGTCCTATCACAAGAAAATACTTGAGATTTAATAAAAAAAAGTAGAGACTCACTTCAGATTATTATCACTTATGTTATGAAACATTAACGTTACGTGTGCCACACTTAACTCCAGTAAAAGGTCATTGACATCTAAGCTGTTGACTAAATGACAGCGTTTCTCTTACTAATCCACTTCACCAGACTGCTCATGTTGTGTTTGTTTTGTGTTATCACCATCAGGAGCAAGCACAGAAACACAAAACAACTGTCATCAAGAACACAAACTCCCCAGGTGAGACATGAAAGTTGCATTAGTCTTCTCCAAGTTGACTTTTATGTGTGTGTTTTAATGATGATCTAAAATACTGATTTTTAGGTATTATTTAAAGGTTTGCCATTTTGTTTTGCATGTGAAACATCCTTCTCACCTTTGTGTCATCAGAATACAACCAGAGCTTCACGCTGTCGATCAACCGTAACCACCGTGGTTTCAAGAGGGTGGTGACGTCCAAAGGCCTTAAACTGGAGCTGTTGCACAAAGGGTGAGTCACTGCCAGTGTCTCTTAATGGGACTGAAACCAGCTCTCTACTGGTTTTGAATCCACCATCAACCAACAATGAAAACGACTTTAATTCCAATGTCAGAGCTCCCTCGATGCATGCATACTTTGTTTGCTGGTGTATTTTATGGAAGCCCTAAAAGGACATGCTTTCAAACATGTTTTTTTCTATTTCAATGAGATAACCAGATATCTTCATGAGATCAAACACTGTACTGGTCCCCCAACACCAAGCCAGCTGCACCCTGGGCTACAGGTGGACCCGAAGCGTCTGGTGTAGCTGGCTACTTGCACCAAGCCGATACCGTGGATTGGTGCACTGGGGGCCCGACAGGAGCTGCGGCTTGGAGCTTGATGCTAAACTTGAATCCCTGGATCTTCTATCAATCAATCAAAAAATCAATTTTATTTGTATAGTAAAAAAATCATAACAGACAAGGCACTCCACACAAGGAGCTGGAATAAACCAGGCTCTCAGATCAGTTTTACAGAAACCAACAGAATCATTCAGGAGCAAACACTTGTGGCAACAGACAGAAACCTGGAGCACACCCCAACTCCTGGAGGATGGATGCCTGCCTTGACCAAATAAAGGGTTAAAGAAAGAGGGTAAAATGAGAGAGAAGGATTGAGGGGGGAGAAAGTGGAGAGGGAGGTAAACACATGGACGTACAGGAAGCTGAACTACAACTATTAGAAAGATGAAAAGCTGATGTTAACTCCTGTTGCTCCTGCGGTAGCTTACCTGACACCATTGAGATGTTAAAACAATAATAGTTTTCTCATTATATCATTAAAATGATCTGATTTTCTCATTAAAACAATAATAAAAAATGTATACATTTATAAAATGATAAATAAATTAAAAGTTTAGTTTGTTTTCTGTATTTCTTCTAAGTGGTTTCCTGCGGAGCGACAAACCCATTGGGACGGCCCTTGTGAAGCTGGAAAACCTGGAGACGCAGAGTGAAATCAGGGAGATTGTCGAGGTGTGTAGAAAAAAAACACACTCGCACTGTGTATGTGCAGTGTTTGGACAACATCTAGATCAGATGTAGTTGTGTTCTCCACAGCATTCAGAGACTGAGGTCCTTCATCTGTCTGTTCAAGCCGAGCAAACCAGTGTATTTTACATATTATAATAATGTCACAGAAAAAGACACTTTATGACAATATGGTTACCAATATTACTGTTTATCAACCAAAACACTTTGAGTAAGTAAACTCAGGAACTATATGTAATGATGTTGCTGCAGACATACTTGACTACATACTGTGCGTAGGTAAAAGGCAGCGATTACGGTTCTTTACGTAATAAAGCAAGTCACCTATAAACTTTGAACAATTATTGAAGGACTGGAGAAAAAAAAGTGATGAAATGACAAAATAATTCGACTTGTCCTTCCAGTGTTCATTGCTTGTGAAGGCTCTCAGTCGTACAGGAAAAATCCATCGTAGCAAGGGTTTGCTGAAGATGACGACTGAAGAAACCCTTGCTCCAGTGTTCATTAAAAACATACAAGTTATAGGTTCATATTTTTACACTCCACACAAGTTTGGAAAAAGTAAAGGATATCCTCAAGTGTTTGCCATTGAAAAAAACAATGATCACAAAAATAATTAGAAGTACAAAAAATGAGTGAATAGAAAAGCGCTATATAAATCTAATCCATTATTTTATTATTTTGGACAATGACGAAAACACATTCACACAGTTTGTTAGAAAGTAGTGTTTTCCACGAGGACCTCGTCATTGTGTGTGCAGGAGGAGGTCTGTGTGTGAGTGTGTCCATGTGTTGGTCAGGTGATGGATGGTCGTAAACACAGTGGGGGTCGTCTTGAGGTGAAGGTACGGCTGCGGGAGCCCCTAAGTGGACAGGACATGCAGACGAGCACCGAGCGCTGGCTGGTCATCGACCCATCGCAGGTACTTGGATATGATGAGACTGTGTGTGTGTGGGGGGGTGGGGGGGGGGGAGAATATCACAGCTAACACAGAAAAACACAAAACCACAGATAAGTGAAAAATGTAATTTAAAGAGAAAATAAATAATCATGTAGTTATGTTATTCCATATTTACATATATATAAATATGGAATTTTACTTGGAATGAAATATTCAAGACAAGACAAAACAGGATGAAACAAAACAGCACAGAGAGACACATGTTAACCTCACACTTCCTCCTCCCACAAGCACTGCTCAGGTATATGGAGCTGAGCCCGTGTGGTGTATATAGAGCTGAGTCCATGTGGTGTATATAGAGCTGAGTCCATGTGGTGTTATATCAGGTATATGGAGCTGAGCCCATGTGGTGTTCTGGTACATTTTCCATTTAATTTAAGAATGCTTGCCACATCTTATAGATGATCGCACTTCTCCTATGCATCCAGTAGGTTATTTTCTCCAGGGGCACACAACTGTTGACTTCTTCTACACATCGTGATTGGAAAGTGGGCGTCTAATTTCCATTTTCTAGCAATACATTTCTTGGCGACTGTCAGCAGAGTTCCTGTCAGTTTCTTAGTTTGAGTTTAGTCAGATTCCCTAGTAGACAGACTTCAGGGTCCAGTGAGAGTGTAACCCCGTGGATGTTAGATAGAATTTCACATACCTCCTGCCAAAACCCCAGCAATTTGGAACACTTTTCCACCGAGTGGAGGGATGTTCCTTCACCGAGGTGGTACATTATGCACTTTCTGTGGAGTAATATACTACAGTCTATACCTAGCATTTAAAGTAGCTTCACACACAGTAGTAACACAGCTTCCTCCATAACTGTTCTTCAATGGAGATTCCTGGATTTCCTTCCCATTTAGTTCTCACTCTGTCTCTATCTGCTATCACTATCGTGGACATAGAAGTCGACAGGTAGATTCCGATTTCCCCTTCACTGACTCCTGATAACATCCTGATAACTGAAGAAGGCTTTGTCAGCTCAAATCTTTCTTTTAGTTGTTCTAAAGACATACATTCTCCATCCTTGTAGCAGTGTTCTATACGACATATACCTTTCTCCTGCCAGGATTTAAAGTTACCACTCTGGAGGATCATGGGTCCATTTCCCCATAGTGGGGTTTTAGGAGAGAGAAAGGCACAACAAATGCAACACTGCAATAACAGGAAATAGTGCCAAAAAACAAAAAAAAAAGTACAAAAGACAAATAATTATTAACAATAATTAATAATTTATACATCAAATTCAACAGAAATAAAGTAACAATAATAAATTATATGTAAATATAATAGTAACATAACATAAAATATAACCAATGTAATTTTTGTCTTCCCTTTAGGTGATTCTGTGGTTTGGTAATCACCTTTACTCCTACTGCAACATCACTTGCTTTTATAACATTTACATTGTAGATTCTCACTGAAGGCTTCAAAACTATGAATGAACACGTGGAGTTATGTAATGAACAAAAAAAGGTGAAATAACTGAAAACATGTTTTATATTC
>JAPTHA010000010.1:18137463-18152564 GCA_029814585.1 Gymnapogon annona | reverse complement strand
AATAGCCACCCTTTGCTCTGATCACTTTTTTGCACATTCTGTACATTCTCTGGATGAGCTTCAAGAGGTCGTCACCTAAAATGGTTTTCACTAATTATCACTAATTTTCAGGGTTAATTAGTGGAATTTCTTTCTTTATCAATGGGGTTGGGAGCATCAGTTGTGTTGTGAAGTCAGGTTAATACACAGCTCACAGCCCTATTGGACAACTGTTCATATTCATATTATTTTATTATTATTATCGATGTATTCTTTTGATTCCTTCAGTGAGAATCTACAATGTAAATAGTCATGAAAATAAAGAAAACGCATTGAATGAGAAGGTGGCATGTAGTGTATGTAATATTATATATACTATATAATAAGTATTGTTTTTAAACAGTGCAGGGTTTTCTGGGTCACATAAAGGCCTTGACAATATTAAAATGTCTCCAGTCTCTTAAAAGCTCTGGAGTCAACTACATAATGAGTTCAAACCTTTAAACAGTTGGTAAAAGATGTAGTTTTAAATATTTATAGTAGTAATGTTTATAGCATAACACAATGTATGTACATCATTGTGGAAAAAACATGACTTCCTCTAGATGTGTATTTTACCACAGTGATAAGTTACTGTGCAGGAAAAATGTGAATATGGCCCTTAAAAGTGCTTGAAAGGTGCTTGAATTTGACCTTGAAAAATATATAGGAACCCTGAAAATGTTATCGTCATGTCAGCCATGTGTGGATGTAGCGTGTTGTAGTTCATTGTGAGCTCCAGGGTGCGGCTTCTCATCTTGTGGTTGTTTGATTGTTGAACTGGAGTAATCGAATAATCTGATTATTTTTGTCCCGAAGGTTCTTCTTTAAATGATCCTGCGAGACGTAAAGATGGACAGAAAGGTAACTATTGTGATGAAATCAATATGTAGGTTTGTTGTTTTTACAAGGTTGAAATGATCGTACATATTTATTTCTCATTGTCTTTTCTTCAGACAGTTAACAGTAACACACACAGACACACACACACACACACCATAACTCTCATATTGTCTGAACAGAAAGGTTAAAGGCACATTAAGTGTAAAGAGAGGTCACACTAAATCAAACCACATTGATTTATAGAAGGTGTTTTGAGCCTGAAGCCTGCTCTACATATTACACATCCCGATGGGATCTGACTACAGAGACAGACGAATGTGTGTGTTTGTATTAGAACTTTATTAACCTTGGACATTTGGACAGTCCTGTACATCACCTATCACAAGTATTCACCCCCCTGGATGTTTTACACTTTTGTAAAACACAATCACTTTCATAAATTAAAGAAAGTAGAAATACTTTCTTTTTAAATGACTTCACAGACATTACTTTGTTGAAATCTGTTTTCACTTGGACGTTAACCCTGCAAATTATAAAGCGGCCAAATTTTATTGATCATGATTAATTTATTAAAGCAAGGGGGGTGAATACTTCTGTATATCCATAAATGCATTTATTTATTATAAATATGATTTTTGCGAGTCTATGTATGTAAGGACCTTCCACTTGTCTTGTTTTCTAGGTTAAAGACACTCGATCAGAACTACTCAGAGGACAGAGTTTTGGACATGAGGACATGTGGCTCAGATTGCCGTCTCATCCAGATATAAACGGGTCTCGGACTTCTTTAAACTTTTTGCACAATATGAGACACGAGCTCCCCTCCACATGGTGGCATAGTTGACCAGGAGGAGAGGGAGACACTGAGGAGCAGGTGTTCCCGTACAGGACGACGACCAGCTGCTTCAGGACACGTCTGTCTTCCTGGCGTCCATCTTTTTGAGAAGCTGCTGCGGTCGACGTCAGCTGACGGAGAGTTCACTGCTCTCACCTGTGAGTCCTAACCCCCAGCCCCATCCCCCGCCCACTGGTGGTTCTAGGTTGTGAGGCACACGGAAACTCCTCAGGTGACGAGATGACAGTTCAGGCATGACGTTTCAATCCGTGAACTCTACTCAGGCACCGTTGCCACCGAGGGTTTTCCTTGTGCTTCACGTCGTGGCAGGAAGAGCATCAGCGTCGCGACATGATCCTGCTGAACAGGATATCAAAGATCATGTACATAATCCTCATCTCCAGCTCTGGTATCTAGAACTGCACCTATGCACTAATACCAAAGTAATCACTGTTGCTGTAAAATCCTGCATATTTGAATCGCCTTTAGCTACCAACACTGACACGAGGATCTTCTGCACATAGTTCATCAGAGTGACACTAGTGGTTCCAGGATGCGTTTTACACTTAGTTTTAAGGAGTTTGCCAAGAAATTATTCAGAGGTAACAGGAAAGGTACGATCGTGTCACACTTAAATCTCATTATTTTAATGGCCGCACTGTTTTTGGCACCTTTCACGTATATCCTCAAAGCTGTGGTCACTAAACTGCAGGGTTTTTTTTCTTATTTGTGGCTTGAGGCTTCTTAGCAGATTTCTATTTGTGTCATTTGTTTACACTGAGGGGCACCAACGCGTGTACGTCAAGTTTAGCTCTTCTTTTACTGCAAGTAGAAGTGGAAGAGTGTCAGTCTATAAAACATAAGTAGTGGTTTCACCGACTGGCAAATATAACTGTTATTACGTATATGTTTTTTTGACTGGTTCTTTTAAAATCATCCAATTGCAGAGAAAAACTACAACTATGCCTCAGTTTTCTCACAAGATGGAATGAGTCCTGCTGATAAAAGTTTACCCAGGAATATATTCTAAACTATTTGAGTTATTGGACATTTATGACGATATAGCCATAGAACCATCATATATACATGGAAAATTCACTTTGATATTGCATTAAAAAAAGTTTTTCTTAACATTTCAGCAGGCAACATTTTTTTGTTACAGTAGAGAAAGGCAGTAAAGAAACTGGAGTGAAGATAATGAAGATAATCTGAAGCACTAAACACTCCACAGATAGAAAAGCCATAAGAAACAGAGTCAAGTACCGAGCCCGACAGGTTTACCTCAACACATGTAGTTCAAGTCATCATGGTCATAGCATTTCGACCTTTTCTTCCTATTTTTATTCCGTTGGACATCAAACATGAAAACTTTTTTTTTTCCATCTGTTTACGAAGCTTAATGTTACATGTATTCTCTCAACACCAACTAATCACAAACTAAATCAGAGCATCATTGTGTTAACTTGGGACAGATTTTGTTGCTGTATCATTAAAATCATCTTAAAAATATGCAATGACCGTTTCATTCTTTGCTTCTCAGTATAAAGAATGTTGAAAAACAAACACACAACCCGAACAGACAAAACCAAAGAAATCACTTCAATTTTCTAGAAGTTTTTATTTTACATATTCTACAGTTTTGTTTTGTTTTTTATAAAGACCACGATGTGCAGGTTTTTGGCTTTTCAAACATTTTCGATTAAGGTTTATTAAAAAAAGGATATTAGCAAAACTTACGTCAATGACAAAACTCGAGAGGCTTTCAGTTTCTTCCACGAACCAGTTGATAAACTGTTAGAATGTGAAGTCATTTTGCTCCTCGTCGCTGTCCCGAGCTCTTTTTTTGTATGCATGCAGTGGTTTCGTCGGGATAGTAACATCTGAATACAAAAAAAAAATGCTACTTTTCAGTCAAACAAATTGCACCGTTTTTTTTGGATTGAAGAAATATTGCACATGTCAGATAATGGTGAAAATAAAACAGAACAGAAAACAACCAAATAGAATTCAACTCCTCATGTCTCCTCTTCATTATGCTAATTCATAAAAACAGAACTGCCGGTGGCTGATAAAAGCCATGAGCGTCACACAGTGATTGAGAAAACACCAACTCTGGTCCGATCACAGTAATTAACCCTCGACTGGTGACCTTTGACCTCTTCCTCAGACATTACAGAGCGCTGTACTCCGCTTCACTAGCTAGTTTGCTACAATATGACCTAAAATAGTTGAAATTGAATATTAAAACCAATACAGAGTAGCTACAGGTCTAATTTCAACTTGTCAAAGCATCGGCTCTTCTGCAGATTTTCGTATGACTGATTGTCTCGGAGAGGCAGGTTTTTGTTTTTTTTTGTTACATGATGACTACAAGATTGACATTGGATAAAACATTTGACACAGCACTTGTTTGTAGCCCCGTCTGGTTTTAGATTAGCATGATCAAAGATGGAGAAATGTCTCACTTTGCAGAACGGTTTACTGTACAAAGCATTCTGACATGAATGGGGTTTTTTTGGTGAAAAACAAAAGTACAATTAAAAGAGAAACCACATTTCAAATTTCAACAGAAATAGGAGGAATACATTCTTCTATTTTTTTTCTCCCAGGTCCATGATGCTGAAGGAGCACAGTCCAGACGTCCTGACAGATGGCCTGTTGGGTTCTTTATTCTAGGTCTGCTTTAAAAACAAACTCAGAGATGATGAGGATGAAGAGGATTTTCAGGGCTTTGGAAGGATGACACATTGCAGAAAATGTGAGATGAAATACATTCAGCTTCAGGTCAATCGTCTGCAGAACCCTGGATCTTTTTATGACGCAAAATGTCCACCAGGACACAGCGGCAAAACTGACACTTGATTTAACGCTCCTGTAAATGGCTTAGAATCCAGTGCACTGCTTCTGCATTTTAATACAGTTCTAATATATATTTTTATATATATGTACTGTATATATATATATATATATATATCTTTACATCTTCGATAGTTATACTCTTTGTATGATTAAAAAGACACCAAAATGAGTGATTTTTCCAACCACTGCTGCAGGCGAAGGTAGATGGACTGAAGAGATTAAAAACCTGCTTTCCCTCATCTCTGTCGTATGTACAGACTGTCGGAGATATCGATAAAGCGTTGGAACCTTTTTTATGTGGACCAAAAGGGCTTTTCCATTTCAGAGCAACTTGTTGTGTTTCACAGGCATCAATTGGACGCTGTTCAGTCTGTGACGGTTACTTTGTTAATACTGTTTGTAACTGCTGGACAGTTGTTGGGGTTTTTTTTTCTCGTCGTCAGTTTCATCTCCGGGAGGCTACAGCTGTGAGGTTATAATGAAGGAGAGATCACCATCTCCTAAAATATGTACAAACTGCGTCATGTTGAGCATGTCTGTCTGAAATAAAGCATCTGGTGATTGATGAGTAAAGCTTAGGAGCCGAGTCTGAAGCCGGGATGTTTCCTTTTGCTTTTGATGAATCGCTGCTGCAGGCACTGAACACCAGGGTGCACAAAGAAAATACTAATAAATCACCATAGAGGCACCGACCCCCCCCCCCACACACACCCACACACCCATAGTTTTCCAGGTTCTGTGAAGGATTTGATTCGCTCCTGTAAATGCATCCATGCTACACAGAGGCCTTTGCAGATTTTGCCCAGAATGCATTGCTTCAGGACCCCTGGCTGCCACAGTGATGGAGTGATGAGACGGGTTCCAGAAGTAGAACGGGCGGCGGATGCATTGCTTTGACAGGAGGAACGCTACCCGCCTGGATGAGCACAGTTTCCGGACTTGTCTGAAGTGTAAACAGAGGACGAACAGAACCGAGGACGTCGACGTTAGACCGAAAGGGTTCGGAGGCGGTGCAATGTCTCCTAGGAGATGATTTCCAGGATGTAGAAGACCAGTTCCATGACAACAGGGCCCTCGCTCAGCTGGCACGCCCCCCCGTGGATGATGGGGATGAGAGCGCTGTCCAGGTCACTGAGGTACTGAGGCAGAAGAGGCTGTCCGTTACTTCCAGCCAGGTATCCAACCTGGAACCAGGCAAAGACAGCGGTTAGTGCTGCCACCTCACACTATGTCTGTCTGTGCATCTTTTAAATGACTTTTTTTTTTAGTTAAACGTTCACATTAAAAAAAGATGTTTCACGATGTTTAATAAATCGCATCAAATCAAACAATGCATGTTTCCAGTAAAAACATTTTTTAACGTTTTCTTTAGATTTTATTAGACAATATTACAATTACATTCATACACTACGAGACAACATCCAGCGGCTGACAGCTCAGTTGGGACGCCACCGGGCTGGTGCATAGGGGACCTGATTCCTGGGATGAGTGTCCAGTGTGGGTCCTTGGGCAAGACCTGTCACACTGCTGCCTACAACTGTAGCCTCAATGTCTCATTGTGCCGGTCCCAAGCCCGGATAAATACAAGGGTTATGTCAGGAAGGGCATCAGATGTAAAAAGAAAACAAAAAACTCCTGCCAACTCCAATATGTGAATTGGACTCGGTGTGGCGACACCGGAAGGGAAAAAGCCGAAAGAACTCATCATCACACTACAAGACATGTTCACCTCAGACCTCCTAAATCCTACAAGCCCTTCTCGGGTACATAGAGCTGAACCAATGTGGTGTGCTGATAAATTTTTCATGTAGTTTATAAATGGTTCCATGTCTTGTAGTACTTCCCACTTCATTTTTTTTCATCCAGTAGGTTATTTTCTCCAGTTTCACACAACTGTTGACTGCTCGTATTCACATCTTGGTTGGAAGGAGGGCATCTACATTAGATTTCTTTTAATTCCATTTCCTAACAATATCATTTTGGTGATTGTCAACAGAATTTTTTTCCATTTCTTAGCACACTTGGACAGTTTGAGTTTAGTTAGATTGACCAGTAGACAGACTTCGGGGTCCAGTAGAAATGTGATTCCACGGAAATTCCACAGAATATCCATGCCCACTACACCCAATATCCACTGAGTTACCTTCTCCTTCTTCTGTTTTTTTTAAACCAAATTCCACCCCAGTATCTGGCCCATGTTTGGTTTTATGTGAGAGTAAGTGTCTGGTGGTCTGTGTGCTACCTGGTCAGAGTCCAGGGTGACCCTCAGGCCCAGCTTGGCCATGCCGTCCTCCTTGAGCAGCTTGAGGTGCGGACACAATGCCATGCAGAACGCTCTGGCCACGTTCTCGGTGAGGCGGCTGTGGTCGGCCGGGTCACTCAGGCTGTTGGGTTGGTCTTCACTCTGGAGGAAGAACACCTGAGGGAACCCAACAAATCACACCTTCAGCCTTAACCCTTCAAGAACCCAAAGCATCTATGGATCTAATCCTTTGAACCACTAATCAGGTAGCTGTGACTCAGGAGGGTAGAGAAGATCATCTAATAAGCGAATTTTAACACCTACATGTTCAGAAAAATATAGGGAAAAAATTTATTTTCAACCAAAAAAATATCCTCCAATACTGTATATGCTGATCAATCACTTGGTAATGGGTAAATGAAATAAGTTTGTATCCAGTGACACCTTCATTGTGTTGACGTGTCTTTACCTCGGTCCAGCGGATCACTTTGCCATTGGCTTTGAACTCTGACCCATGGAAGATCTTGACGCTGGTGATGGATTCCATGGACTTCCCATCGATTGGACTGATCACACTGTGGACACAAGTGCAGAAAAGATCTAAATGTCCAACACTGATGACCTGTGAACGTGTTGATATTGACTAAAGCAAAGTTGCTTTAACCTCATTATCATTTGTCAGAGCACAAACACACACTAATACCGCAACCTGACGTCTGCTACACGATCTGAGTTATATTTAATAGTGAAGTCTTACAATCAGACCTGTGTAAGAAAAAAAGGGGGGGGTGAGTTCAACATGTCTATATTACAATTCACTTAATGTATTTTTTTTTTGTCATTGTACCCATTTTGTATTTTTGTACTCTTCAGGTGTGTTTTTTTGTGTTGTTTCTGATCTTTTCATTGTGGGCTGTGAATGTTGTCTTGTAGTGTATGTATGTAACTGTTAAATAGTCTAATGCAAAATCACAATAAAAAAAATTAACTCCCTTAAAAAAACATCTCAAAGCCATGTTGCACCACACCATTCTTCTCTATTGAGAGCTGACTGCAGGGTTTGTCGGAGCTTGTATAATGTCTTTTTACAGCATAGTACATAGTAGTCAAACTCTCCGTTCAATTGTTGGTGGCGTGAATGCGTCTCTTTTGGCTCCCACTGCTGATCCCTGTCCAGTCTGTTTGTGACGTCCTATTCCTCACCCCTTGTTGAAGTTGTGATCGTCCTCCGTCCACTGGATCTGGACGAGCTCCTGGTTTTCCTCCTGGTCAGCTTTACCACACGTGATGGTCAAGTCTTTCATGTCCCTCAGGGCTTGCCGTAGGGAATCCATGGTCTCGGCTGTGATTTGGATCATCACGCCGTCTGGAAGTGGACAAAAGATTGTGATGTTTGAGACTGAAGTGTGTTCACAGTATCAAAATGTCAGTCGTACTATCCAGGCGCCTGTTAAAAAAGGTTTATTAACAGTGTTAACACTGAATGAAAAAAAAAAAGCTTCAACTAAGTTTCACACCTGTCAAAGATCTATTCAGATTAAACCTAAAACACCATTTCAAGTAAAAGTGGTGCGCGGGTGCTGCAATAACATGGCTTGTTTTTGGGGATCAGTCATGTTTGCTGCTCATGTCAGAGCTCATTATCGGAGTCGTGACACACTCTACATGAATGAAGGAACTCAATAGTCTAAGAAAAACTAATATTCAAGGTACAGCTGTCTGACAAATACGGAATTAAACCATCCTGCAGTATTATCCCTGGCAAGTTTTCCCTTCTTCCTTCCTTTGGTTGTGAAGACAGTAGGTGCTTTCCCACTGTAGGAACCTTTTTAGATTTTAGAACCTTTTTTTGCACATTTCTGCAGCACAGGAACAATGAACTACGTCCGTAGTTTGCATAACCCTTTAAGCAGAGTCCTTTTTTAGTTTTCCAGGAACTATATAAACTCAGACCACGCCAATTGCCACATCTTGCAAAAGAGTGCGCTGCGGTGATTGCAGGCTGTGATCAGGTCGTAGGCACAAGTCCTGTTGCTTTTCAATAACAGTATAAATCAATTTAAACAGATCTAGAGATGACATTTAAATTATTGAAATTTCCCTCTGGTAAGTCACTGTAGCACTTCCGCATCTCGTATCCACATCTGTGTGAACTTCTGAGAGCGAACAAGCACTCGTCTGATCCATGAACAGATGAAGAGAAGACAGTAGAGTGTGGACACATTAATTCTGTTGTTCATCAGTTATTATGGGATGTATGAGGCTAAATCCACGTTCAATCTGCTGTTGACATGAAGACAGCACTAAAACACTTAATGGAGATTGTCACTTTGTGGAATTTCTGTTATATTCTGTACTATCGTGGTAAGTTCCTCAATTGTGAACTCACATTTTGATCATAAATAAAGCCAATTTTCCATCCCTGTGCTCATGAGAAAGTTGCATCGTGCATAAAAAGCGCTTTGGAGGATTCCAAAATATGATTACACCACATCCTTCCGTACCATGGTTCTACTGCCTGTGGGAATGCATGACCAAAAGTTCCCCTGGGTAGAATAGTTCTTACAATTAAATTCAAGGTGGATAGTTCTTAGAACTACTATGTGGGAAAGCGCCTATTTCCAGCTTTTCTGACTAATCTCCACAGTTGTAGCTGGTAGACACTGATATTTTCAGTGTGGTGGCACAGTCCTGACCTTCCACAATGCTGGTCTTGGCCAAGAAGCCTGACGAGGCTTTCAGAGCGCCACTGAAGACAAAGAAGCAGGCGCCGGTAACTGTAACAGAAAACAGGAAACAGTCATGACTCTGCTTCTGATCGGTTCGTTCACTTGGGGTTGTGTTCACGGTGTCATGTGTGTGGGGGCACCTTTGCGAGGCTGGTGGTGGATGCTGATGGCTTGTGTCTGGTAGTTGCCGTCGTCGTTCTGGACACACACGAGGTGGGAGTCAGCACGGTCATTGAAACATGCCCCCATGGCCAGCACGTGCTCATTGGACTTGTTCATGGCCTTCATCAACTGCAAGGACAAATAATATCCATGTCTAATTAAGCGGCCCTCAGGGTGTGTGCTGAGGAAAATGGGCTTAAGAGAGACGGCCTGCTTAAGCCTAATTGCAGTGGGCTTATGGGTAAAGTTCTCCACTTAAATGGGATGGCACAGAGATGACAGATTGGAGAAAGACACTAAAATGGGTGGGATATCAATAGTTGAAAACACCCCTCATATGAAATCTGCTAAATCCCCTCGTGCCTCAGTCTCTTATAAACCGTCCATGGTCAACCAGAAATAAAACTGGAAATCTTGAGGGTTTTAACCACTCTCTCGACTGAATGCAAGCTATTGAGAAACACTCTATTGAGACCCACTTCACATTACTACGTTCCCATCTGTTACTGCATCAGCAGCCAAATGCTACCAGCAGCGCCGTTCGCTGCGCCACCACAGGTCTTTGTCGACCAAACAGCTCTCAGTGTGGACCCCATCCACGGCGTTCATTCATACCCCAGGAAGCAAACAAAAAGCCCTGCAGCCCACGCCTTATGCCGAGCTGCAGGGACCCCAAGGGTAACTATGTCACTGATCACCTCCACAGTATGAACACGTGTGGTGATGTTCCACAGTCTTAGAGCGTTCCGTCAGGGGCTTTCATTAGTAACTGCCTCACGTTTAGCGCACACATGTAAAATATAACACATGGAGCTACAAATGAAACCATTTGTCATCTACTGTCCTGTAATTCAATCCAACACCCACCATGAGAAACAATCAAGATTAATTGTATAGCGCAAAAATCATAACAGAAGTCATCTCAGGGCTCTTGACATATAGAGCTGAAATAAACCAGACACTCAAATTTGTTTTACAGAAACCCAATAGAATCCTGCAGGAGTAAAGACTTGATGAGAGTGATAAGGATCAGAACCCAGGAGCAGAACCCAAATCCTCGAGTCTGACAAGATCAGACAAAGTGTTAAAGAGAAAGAGGGTAAAGCAACAGAAGGAGAGGGAGTGAAAGAAGGATTGGGAGGGGGGAGAACAGGGGAAATAGAGGTAAAGACATGGATGTACAGCAAACTGAACTACTGAAATTAGCTACTATTTCGGCTTTTCCCTTCTGGGGTCGCCATAGCGGATGCAATTCACATATTTGATTTGGTAGGAGTTTTTACGTCAGATGCCCTTCCTGATACAACCCTTGTATTTACCCGGGTTTGGGCAGTGAGACGCAGTCCCCTTGTGGCTACAGTTGTAGGCAGTAGCGTGAAGAGTCTTGACCACACTGGATGCTCACCGTGGGAATCAAACCCCGGTCCCCTGTTCACCTGATGGTACCTTTACAAACTGAGCTATCCAGTCGCTAACTACTAGAAAGATGAACAGCAGGTGTTAATATAATTACCCTTGACTAGAACAAATGTACATAACTGTTAGGTGAACTACTACAAAAACAATATTAGCAGTGGATGCACCATCACCACTACAACTTTCAGTGCACACAACCTCCACCATCCACACAATCATGAAACATGAATAACTCATTGACCTCCTTATGTTTCCATGTCGATGTCAGGCTACGGTTTACATCCATATCTGTCTACATTTCAAGTCAGACTTCAAGTAGACCTCATCTGTTATTTCAGTACTTCTGGCCTGAACATTTGGTTAGTTCCATTCAGTTCAGACACCAGGTCTGGCAACGAAACCCACTCTATTATTCCGATAGATCACGGGTGTCAAACTCATTTCACTTCAGGGCCACTTTCAGGTACATTTAATCTGAAGTGGGCCGAACCAGTATACCATAATAATATATAAATGTCAGCTCTGAATGTTTATCCATGTTTTAGAGTAAAAAAAGTAAAAAATTACATGATGAAAATGTTTACATCTAAAAAGCAAAGTGAATAAACATGAACAAACTGAAAACACAAGTGTAATTTTAACAATATTATGCTTCAATTTATCATTTACTGGCAGGGAACATCTTGTAACAGGCAGTTAAAAGTGCACTTTTCTTCAGTCATTTCAGGTTCTTCATATTTGTTCAGGCTATTCACATTTTTTTTGCAAAGTTATACTTTGTTTTACTGTAAATAGATGAAAACATTTGGAGTTGTGAGTATTTATATATCATTGTGGTATTTTACTGGTCTGACTTACCTGCGATTGAATTGGTATAAATGTGGAATCTGAATTCAAATTGTTTGTAATATCTTCAGGGTAATTTTAGCATTTCACAAATTCATTTCGAGGGCCAGACTCGACCCTTTGGTGGGCCGGATTTGGCCCCCGGGCCCAAGTTTGACACCTGTGTGATAGACAAACTCTGTCTTTGAATGTTACCTCTCGAACTCACACATACCTAGTGATCAGCAATAGCACAAAGAACAAATCAGCAGCTGTGGGCTGCCATTGAAGGCATATTTAGACCCATCTTGGCTGCAGGATGTACCAAAAGTGTGTACAAAATATTCTTAGAGTAAAAGTGTAAATAACTAAAATGATACATTTCCCATTAAAAACTCCACACACTGCATGTGATGTATGTTTAAATTTTTGGCATTCACTTCCCAGTCAGAGGTCCCTGATGGTCTTTTGTAGTGAGACAGCAAACGGGAATTAAAAGAAAGGAAATGGTGGCTCAGTGACAGCTCTTCCACCAGACACATGTGCCGGATGTGCACCCTGACAACTGAACACTCCCCCGTTTTAAATCACCTGCTGCCACATTTCAGTGGTTGCTCCCATTCCATATCAGGCTTCACGAAAACCAGTATAGTAGATTCTGTGGGACTTTTTAGTTTAATCAACAGGCTCATCTGATCCCCTCCCTGTATCGTAAAGGTAAGTCAGCTGACAAAAAAAGCCCAGTCAGTAACACTGTTCAACACACTTTTGCCATTTTTCAAAAAGAAAAGCTGTGGGCATTAATTCCTGCACCTCAGTTCAATCTGCTCCTTCGCTATGTGTTGTTCTGTGATCGACAACAAAACAACTGAAGAGCAGCTTACTTTGTTACACAGTCGAAAACCAACAAAGACAGCACGGCAGAATAAAAACTAGGTGTTAGTACAGTATTTTCAGGTGTTACAAACCAAATTATTACACGACACACAAACAAAGTAATCAATAGTGAAACTAATCGTAGTCTCCTCCGCTCACCGACTGTCTGCTTAAATATTTAAAGGGCTTTGTGTCACTAGGGTGTTGGGTTGCAAATGCTTAACACTCACCTCATTGTAGCGATTACTTGGGATCTTGATGCTAGTCTTCCTCACCTCCATGTCCACAACCAGACCTTTCACCACCGGCAGCGTGTACTGGTAATTACGAAAGTCCTGTAACACACACGTTGATGTCAGAAGATGACAACACTGCTGAGGATGAGACATGAGAGGATTTGGTGGAGAGGAGCCTGTGATAAAAACTCTCACAAGACTTTACTGGTTTGTGTGGGGAGCGCTGAGAAGCATGAAGTATGTTTGCAATTGTAATAATGTAATAAGTAAGAACAGATTTGTAACTCAGCAAAAAAAACGGACATTATGCAACATAAGAGATGGATGGAACTAGCCTAGCTCTTCTAAATGCTGTTGCTCTACATCAGAGTCTTATCTTTGTTGACAATCGCTAAGAAATGTATTGCTAAAAAGTGGAAATCAGACCCTGCTGCGCTTCCAATTAAGATGTGGTTCTGATGAAGTCAACAGTTGTGTGACCCTTGAGAAAATCCAAGTACAAGAATTCAGTTGATGTATATCTGTCTGCTCTGATTCCTACTCTTTGTATTTTGCTGCTGTGATCTGAAATTTCTGCGAGTGGGACATATAAATGTATCTAATCGAATCTAAAAATACCCTACTGGATGAAAAAAAGAAGTCAGATGTACTAGAAGATAAGGAACAGTTTATAAACTACATGCGAAATTTACTGGTACACAACATTGGTTCAGCTCTTTATACCTGGGCAATGCTTGTAGGACTTAAGAGGTCTGAGGTCAATATACACTATATTACCAAAAGTTTTTGCTCACCTGCCTTGACTCACACATGAATTTAAGTGACATCCCATTCCTAATCAATAGGGTTTAATAATAGGTGGGTCTACCCTCTGCAGATATAACAGCTTCAACTCTTCTGTCAAAGGTTGTCCACAAGGTTTAGGAGTGTGTTTTGGGGAATTTTTGGCCCTTCTTCCAGAAGTGTATTTGTGAGGTCACACACCGATGTTGGAGGAGAAGACCTGGCTGTCAGTCTTTGCTTTAATTTATTCCAAAGGTGTTCTATGGGGTTGAGGTCAGGACTCTGTGCAGGTCACTCCAGTTCATCCACACCAGACTCATGTTACAAATGCACTTCTGGAAGAGAATGGTCAATTATTCCCCAAAACACACTCCTAAACCCAGTGGACAGACTTGGACAGAAGAGTTGAAGCTGTTATATCTGCAGAGGGTGGACACACCTCACATTGAATGGGATGTGGCTTAAGTTCATATGTGAGTCAAGGCAGGTGAGCAAATACTTTTGGAAATATAGCGTAGGTCTCTCTGTGACTCACACAGTTCAGTTGTTTTATATTTTTTGTCACTGTACCCATTTCATGTGCCGTTAACTTATTTCCGTGGGTTTTTTTTGTCACTGTTTTATGTTTTTTATGCTCTCCGTGTGTCTGTTTTTTTGGGGGGTCTGCTGTCACTGATCCTGCCATTGTGGGTTGGGAATGTTATTTTGTAGTATATGAATGTAACTGTAATATTGCCCAATGAAAAATCTAAATAAAATATTAAAAAAGTCTCCAAGAGTCTTTTGTCTTTGAATGTAATGCGTTATTTAAAATTAGACACAAAATGCAAAACACTTACTGCAAGTAGATTCATGATGGTGTGTCCCGTCTCTCCAAACAGGGGTTTTCTGAAGCGGACACTGAACAGCGGACATGGATAGACTGAAAAACAACATGCTGATGTTTGACAAATGTCCAAAATACATAAATCAACAACAACTATGTCATTATTCCCTGTGACTCACTTTATTTCATATTTATTAAGTCTTAGTCGTGGTGGAAATGAATGGAGCTTTCCAGCAGAATGTCTTCATTATTCAACAAATGTCGGAGGTAATAATGGTGTTTGCATCTGCCCTCTCTCCTAGATCAGGTCTAATGATTCTTTCAGTTTGTTTGCACCAAAAGGTTTGAAATGAATCCACTTAGTGGATTCATCTCACTGATGTGCAGTTCTCACTGTTTATAGTACTATTTTACATTGATACGTGGTACTTCCACTGTTTGTAGTGCTGTT
>JAPTHA010000010.1:18097229-18117595 GCA_029814585.1 Gymnapogon annona | reverse complement strand
TCTATATACATATATACACCACATGGACTTACCCTATATACACCACATGAACTAAGCCCCATATACTGTAGTTATAATGTTGTTGTCTAATGGAAAATAAAAAATAAAATATATTAAAAAAAAAAAAGAATTTATTATGGTTAAAGCCGGTGCTTACATGTTCTATTATATTATATTTACAAATTGCACTTGCCACTTTGTTCTTTTTGAAGTTGTCATGTTTTGTTTTAGTACTTTAACCAAAATACAGTAAAGCTATACTTATTTTACATATAAACAATTTTTGTCCGCAGTTATGTTTTTGTAAATCAGGAAAAAAAATAAATAAAATTGTGAATCGAGGTTTTTTTTTTTTTAATCTGAGATTTTGGGGGGGGACAAAATCGCCCAGCCCTATGGGAGAGTATTTCCGTACTTTGAGACACAAAAAAGCAATATTTTCTTTACAACAAGCAGACAACGGTCAGTCCTGAAGAGCTGGCACCTGCGCATACACAGCTCACGTGTGTTTACTTTATAATTACCATAAATTAACTCAAATTAACTTCAAAGCACTAACGTAATTTCTTTACATACTGTCAACACTAAGTGTAAAACAAATACACAGTGCTCTTGTGATGCACCAATTACACAGTCTCAAATACGCCCAAGGGAAATAGAAAATCCAATTAGTTCCATTCCCTGACTGCCCGCCCTCAATCACCACCTGTAAATGTACTCACACTCACTGTAGTAGCAGCTCACTGATTCACACTGACTGTCTTCATCCATTTGCTCGGCTGTAACATAGAGACATCTCTATACCATAAGCGCTAGTGACACTTCAGGGCAGCCGCCACACAATGGTTGAATGTGCACATATACCTTTACTCCACTGCACCTTAGAGGCAAATACTTCACTTAATATTTCCAATACAGTTTAATATTATCCTTCTTAACGCTTCAGGAGCCAAAACCAAGAAAAAACAGAATTGGACATTCCCTCTGCAGTTCTCCAAATCAAAAAGCTATATATAAAGGGGGTCAATGACATGCCACCACACTTTTCTGTAAAACTGAATATTTCCCAAAAACTCTACCTAATACATAACATGTATGTCATATACTTCCCCCACATACAGGGCCACTGAAATTTGTCGAAACATCTTAATTATTGGTCCATTTCATTAAACTATTAGGAATATTGAAGAATTACATTAATTTTGAGATAAATTACGGTCAGCCCGGGATGATTTTTTTTAAGTTCATGTCCTATTAATTCACCTTCAAAAATACTAAAATCTTCTTTATATGGGTTTTTGTATGAATGCATGTGTACAATACATTCCAAAGGTTTAATAGCTAAATATATCATTATTTTTTGTATTTAAAAATTTACTTCTGGAAAAGTCTTATCCAGCAATGACCCAAAGGCTACGTTCATACTGCAGGTCTTGGTGCTCAATTCCGATTTTTTTGCTGAGATCTGATTTTTTTGCATGGTCGTTCACACTACAATTTAAATGCGACCGCTATAGACTCCAGTGTGAAAGGTATGCGGCTCTAAAGTGACCCGCATGCGCAGAGGAAGACGTGACGCCACAGGCAGCACGCTGTGTTTACAGAAGTAAATATGGGCGCAACACAAGTCAGCATGTGCGTATCAATTTTTAAGTTGATGTGCAATTGGAGCCGAAAAAATTACAAGCAAATGATAAAGAGAGGAAGAAGAACACTGAGAATAAAAAGAGCACAAATTTTAATGATAGCTTTTTGTGGAGCAGTGGCTGCTACCACTGAACAAAGTCGGATGAAATGCGACATGACTGTTCAGACTGCGGTTACTTTGAAAAACATCAGATACGTATCCGATTTAGGACCACATATGAAAATGGCCTGGGTCTGGTGTGAAAAAAAAAAAAAAAATCGGATCTGTGCTGTTCACACCGTCATAAAAAAAATCAGATATGGGTCACTTATAACAAAAAAATCTGATTTTTTTCTGCTGTGTGAACGTAGCCAAACATAGATGATCTGATGCAAGTTAATGCTGCAACACAAGATTTGGAATGAGCAGTCACAACACATCATAGAATCCTAACATCTACCAGCAATCACTCCCATATTTGCCCTCCCTACAACTATGGACACATCTACAAGCATTCAAAACCTCTAGTCACTGTGTAGATTCCAGAGAGGAGAGGAGGACACCACAACACACTATAAGTAGTGGCGGGCAGTTTACAGGTTTTTACATCATCATCTGTGTCATATGCTGCCATTATATGGATTTTGCATAACTGTAATTACTGTGACAAATGAATAATGAGTTTCCTGCACAAATATAAGTTTGTGCATAAATGGAGAATTAACCCCTCGTAGTCGTTTACTTCTGCATGATAGGTTTCAGGAGAGTGGGAGAATGGCGCTCCTACTCAAAAGTGTTGTTAGCTTAGCATCACAACAGAAAACTGAAGGGTACACAACACTCCCGACCACGTTCACTGGACCCTTTATATGGATGTCATATCAGAATAGTAATTCTTCCTCTGGATTATGTTATTATGAAAGCGTCAAGCTTGCAATGTCAGATTTGGGTGTTAAATCAGAATAATAATAAACTAATAGTCAGAAAGAGAATACAAATGTGAAAAACTACACTGAGACTGGATTCCCATGTTGTTTACCAGTGAAGTCACAGCTTGAAAAGTGCAGGTTCCTCCTCTAAAAAGGGTAAGCAAATACAATGTATTTTCTCATCCTAACCAAATACATATTGTTTTCTACACAACAACATTCCTACATTCCTGTGTTTCAACACAAATGGCAATAGATTTATTTGAATCTTGAACAAATAGAGATTATCAGTCAAGACACACTGTCATATTACAAAAAGAGCGATAATATTGGTTTCAAAAGAGCACTCCCTTTCGTTATTTAATACCATGTTGAAATATCAGTATCAAAATAAAAGACCACAAACCTGATATAAACGTTATACCATATGGCCCACAACTACTCTAAGAGGATATAAGACATATAGCATCCCTGACGATGTCTCCCATTCATCTTTTGACACCGAGTTATGGTTCATTCTTGTTTCATCTCATTACCCATCTTGTCATCAGCTCACCTTCGTTCTGCTCAAACTCATCGAGCACCTTGTCCAGGTTGAAGGCCTCGGCCTGAAAGTAATTCTCCATGGGTTACAAAGCTCCACCCTGCTGACGGTCGTATGAACCTAGAAGCAGGAAGAGCATGACCTCAATTAATTTTCATACAGTATACAGATGTCCCACCATGAGCTCAATCATATCGCCTTGTCATAGCTTTTCTCCTCTGTTCACTTTACTATCCTTTGTTTAAATTCCAATTTGTCATTTTCCCTTCTTCTCTTCTTCTGGCTCTCATCTCCAATTACTCAATGGTCACAGGACTAATATATGCAAATCCCCATCACGAGTTCCACTTACAACACCATGTGACATTTTATATGTATGGACTCGTTGTGGACTAAGGCCTTACCGGTGTAAATTTTTTGTGTGGCATTTAATTTGTGCAGGAAACAGTTCCTCACCTGCACGGAGGTCCTCCTCAGCAGTCCTAGGTGGTAGTGAGTTTGTTTCCCCTCTCTCTGTCTCTCAGCAGGTTTCCCTTTCACTTCTCACTTCATCCAGTCTGGCAAGCGCCCAGCGCCCACACCTTTCAGAGAGTGGGGAAAAACATTGTTTGGTAAAACACCTACAAATCAGCCAATGTAGTGCAATATGAGCTTCTAGATGCAAGTCCCCCCCCAAAAAAATAAACACTGTACCGAGTATATGACTGCAGCAAAGTAATTTGTCTATATACTTACACAAAGATTATAAAAGGAGATAAAGTCTCCCTTTAATTTAGTTTAATGCATTATTTTAATTAAAATGTTGACTTAAAAACACAATCAGTAAACTGACTATTAAAGTTGTACTGCTGGTGCCATTTTCTGAATTAGGCTAAGACGATACAACACAGGATCTCTTACTATAAAACTAGTGTGGGGGACATTATCATACATAGTAGGCCGTTATCTACCCAGGCTCGACAAGGCAATCACGAGTCATGAATGGAAAGTGGCTGAAGCCTGAATGACTGCACAGTAAACCTGCCCAGTGTGTCCTTGCTGATGTGAAGACCTTGGGTAAGGGTTTCGATGCGGTTGTGTATTAGCACGTGTGTGGAGCTATAAATGAATAACAGCCAGCTTGAACTTCAGGGTCATTCTCATAAGGACAAGAGCAACCAGGGATTACACCAGAGACCAAATATTTCACAGAGAGAAGGCCTCAGAGAAAAGGAGCAGAGTCAACACATTTTCCGCTTAGTTTAAGATGCAAGTACAGGCAGGGTGTCAGCACAAAAGCATGAAGGCACTGGACAGGAGGGGTTGGGGGTACACATGTAGGTTGAAATAATATGACCAGTAATGATACAAGCATATAAGGAATTAATCCTGAAATAGGACATCGCTACCAGGGCGTAGACGGCAGCAAAAAGATTTTAATTTGAGGAAACCTACTAGACTCAATGCAGGCCTGAGATTTAAAAACAAACAGCCCTTCATTTAGAATATAGAATAAACCTCCAGGCAGGTGGGGTCCAGATGAACTATGATTCCCTTCAGACACAACACATACTGTACCCAGTATACCCTACAAGGGGTGCAATGGTACCCTACAAGGTGCAATGGTACATGTCATACTGGTTCAATATGAGCATCAATTGTGGTATGGCTCATTTTTTATTTTCAAATGACACAGCCCTGGCTGTGCACTGCAGCCAGTCCGTTTGATTTAGATCTATCCATCAGCTCCCAAAGTGAGGGAGAGAGAGAAAGAGAGAGCGAGCGCCACAAGACAGACACACAGAGAGAGAGAGACAGAGAGAGAGACAAAGGGAGGGGGAAAGAGAGAGACAGACAGGTTGTGGCCCTACGGAGATAGGCCACTGGCAGGGAGGAGGGGCATAAAGTACTGTTATATGAGAAAATCCTCATAGTAACTTTTTACATAGTTTTTTTCAATAACATAAAAAATACACAGAATTTCAACCAAATATATATTGTTCATTGCTTGCACATTTTTAGCAAGTTTTTTTTGTTTTTCTTAATCAGGGACAAGCTCCTTTCCTCATGAAGGTGTGTCTCTGTCTACTTGTCTTGATATGTTTGTGTGGGTTCATGTGTGCACCATCCCATAGTCCACAGGAGTCTTTCAGGCTATGGTGTAAGAAGATTTAAGACATCTGTCTTCTAAATGCATGCAGCGTGGTGAAATATATTCAGACGTTTTCACAATTGTAAACATTTGGTTTCTATGCAAACTTCCTATTTGATTATGTGAAATTTTAGGCTTCCAAGTTATCTTTAATACCAGCCTAATTTTTATATACTTGTATAGCTAATATTGCACTACTTAGACTTCTTTAAATGATATAACTTAACTTCTAATTGTGAATTTTTGGACCATTCTTCCCGCAGAACTTGTGTATTTTCTCTCGCTTGTAGGCCTCCTTTTAAAAATAACCTTTTCAGTTCAACTCACGGTGTTTCTCTCAGACTAGGGCCCAAGGCTTCTTGATGCAAGCTCAAAAATGTAAATGTAAAATGTTTTAGGTTCATTGTCCTTCTCAATTATCTGTTTTTATCCAAACTGTAGCTTCCTGGATCATGGGATCATGATGTCAAATGTCATAAAACCAGTAGACTTTTTTGTGACTTAAGAAATACATTAGTAATTTTATTTTAGTATTTTCCTTCAGACACACTGGTATTCTAGGAGAAAATATGACATAATCCACTAAATTGTTAAAAAAAAAAAAAGTTCCCACAAGTCTGGTTTCTCCTGTGGAGAAGTTTCCATAGGTCATGTATGCAGACAATAGTACACAAATATAATCACCACAGTCTTTGAATAGTCCAGGAAGGGGACATGAAACATTCATGGTCTTTGGTACTTCAGGTTCCAAAACCTCCTGGGTCGATGCACTTTGAACTGGGAAGGAGTCAGGTGGAAAATTATAATTACACTAATGAGTGTTGTTTCTCATGGAAGAAACAAGACTACAGCTTTTATATGAGCAGCGACATATCTGGAGAAAACACATTTGGCCACAATGACCTCCAAGACTACATAAGAATCTTGGAGCCTGTAAAGCTGAGAACATCATCCTAAATGTGAAACACAAGGGCGGAGGGGTTGTTTTGCTACAAAAAGGACTGATCTTCGTAAAAACTGATATGATCAAGCAGAAATGAAGGACAATTATGTGGACATTTCCACACTGATCCTAAAAATGTACATTTTTTAACTTACATCACAAAGACTTGGGCCCTTATCTGGGAGAAAAAACGTGAGTTTAACTGAAAGTTGTTTTTAAAAGGAGACCCACAAGCCAGAGGTTTTGCAAGGAAGAATGGTCCAAAAATTCACAAAAGCTGAAGTTAAGTTATACAATTAAAAAAAACACTGCGCAGCCAAATACTGACTATTTGAGTATATAAAAATTAGACTGGTATTAAAGATGACTTCGAATTCTAAAACTTCACATCATGAGTATATTCAACCAAGCTGCATGCATTTGGTCGACAGATGTCTCAAGTCTTCTCACACCATAGCCTGAAAAACTCTTGTCGACTATGGGACGGTGCACACATGAACCCACACAAACATCAAGACAAGGCAGACCCGCCTTCGTATGGACAGGGGCCCGTCCCTGATTAAGATTTAATTACTCTGCAGAGGTGTTGAATAATGCATCTTTTCATCTGAGTGTGTGAAGCTGCTGTATTTTTAGACATGTAAACTTGGGACGATGCTTTAAGGGAGACATATGTGCAGGAGACGTAGCGTCAGTCAGGATAGAGGAAAACAGGAGCCATTACATTGTCTGGAGAAAATGTCTAGTATGAATATGCCCTTCTTGACTAGATGCCCTTTAACTCATTGGCTAATGACTAATAAAAAAATATTTATAGCATTAGCCACTTCTCCTCACAACAAGACAGCATGTTCAATACAAATAGGATGTATGGAAAGTACAATATAATTACTATTATTATATTGAACTGTCGATCATCATAGAGAAATCACACAAATATTAACTATTGAAAATTATTATGTGATGTTAAACTTTGTCAGAGCTTGATTATTTTGCTGACAGTAACAGCATCAGTTTTGGAAAGCAGAATAAAAAGAAAACTAAAAGAAACAAATGAATCAGACAATGGAGTCTTTTCTATTTTTAAGACAGTTCATGTCTCCAATGTTTCACTACGGCCATGCTACTGGCCTCCAGTGTAAGTCAGACATGCTAATAATAAAACTGCCTTACAGAGTACTAACATGATAAACCATGCCTGACTGGACATCCCTGCTGGGTGCAAAATTAAGTAAGACAAGGGCATAAACACATGGGAAGCTCAGATGCACTAGAATGCTAAAACAGTTCATTAAGACCCTGCTGTCAGAACAAGATCCTACTTCCTGTTGTTTCCTGTGAAGGGGCTACGTTCACTTCCTGAACAATCCAATGGAAATGCTATGTAATCAATCGCAAATTTTGACACCATCTTATGACGCATAATATTGAACTACTTGAACAACAAATCTTTGGGTATCTGGTTCTGGTATTTCTCTTTAAGGTCCACTTCATGCATTTTAATTTGTGAGAGCAAGTAAAACCCAATAAGTCTAATTAATAATGTTTGTGTTCTTCTTAAATGCAGGCTGAGTCAATATGTCTGTCAGCATAAGCTCTCTGGGCTAATATGGGCAAAGACATTCTAGAGTAAAAATTTGGGTCTTAAACTTAGAGGATGACATAAGAGTTTTACTTTAAATTAAGAATAAATGACCGGCATAAATGTCCTTAAGTGTTCAGAGTGAGTCTCGGCTTTTAAAGTATTTAAGAGTGCTCAACATGAATCTTAACCTGGTTAGGAGACTGTTGGCTGCAATGATCAGACTGATGGCTGCAATACAAAGAAGAGATATTTTGGAAATCTACAATGACATTAAACCACAAAAACAAGGCTCTTGAGCAACTGTCATTACAATAATAACCTAAAATATGGTAGGGAATTGTTTCGATCAATGTGAACCCCATATATGCAACTTACACAAGGGACTCATGATTAGAACTGAACATATATGATTTTGAAAAAAAAACAAAACAAGAAATGTCTCGGATTGTGCTCTTTTCTGTGTTTTTAAATTAGACAATAATACAACTACGTTCCTACACTACAAAATAACATTCCCTACCCACAACAGGATCAGAGACAACAGACATAACACACAAAGAATACCCCCCTAAAAAACTAAACAAAGCACACAAAAAAGTGAACCACGAGTGAACCCCATATGCATCTTACAAACGGGACAGTAATAATTATAACTGTTTGATATGATGCTAGAAAACAGAAAATGTCTCATATTGTATTCTTTTCTGTTTTTAATTGTGTTGGAAATTACTTTTTTCAACAGAAAATGTTTGATCCTCAGACAATGCTGTATTCGACTGGGAAGAAACATGAGTATGGGTTCAGTCTGAACAGGGGCAGGACGTCAACTACCCAGACCAAACAAACTTCAACCTAAAAAGGGGACTCCTTCTGTGACATGGATCTGGTCACAAATCTGTCCAAAACAACAATCCTCAAAGGTCTGAAAGGATGGAGTTTAAACATATCCACCTCTTTGCAAAAATGAGTACAAATAAACAAGCTTTGTTGTGTTGGATATTTTGGATCTTGTAAACACATTCATAAAACTCCCCACAATAATCACAATTGAGGCGTTTTGTTAAATTGTGCAATGTAGGAAATTGTAGGACCGGTTTGTGGCACAACTTACAGTTTTTCAGTAATTTCTCAAATTTGTTTACTATTCAGGTTTTTTCATTGATCTCCATAGGGAAATGTTTAACCAGTGCAATAGAACAAAAAGGAAGAAAGTGCAAGCCATCAGATTGGGGTGTTGTAGATTACTATAGCCTACTGTATACATTGTTATGATTATAACTAGACCTAATCTCACTTTATAGTTTCAGAGGGATTAATGATGTCAAAGTGGACATTAAACTGTGATGAACTGAGTGAAGCCTTGATGTCTCAGATGGTTGGTTGTTGATATGAAGTCACGCTATGTGAAGGATGCTTAGGCAGGCGTCATCGTACACTACATCTTCGCTGTTTCACTAAAATCTCCATCTTAATTAGGAGGCGTGCCCCCTGAACACCAAAGACATCATCTTAAACTTCAGGAGGAGGAAAACGGACGTTCTGCCCCTGGTCATTGGTGGGGAGTCATTGGTGGGGAGTGTGTGGTGAGCATCTCCAACCAACGGTTTCTGGGCGTGTACATCGAGAATGACACCAACACCAGAACCATCATTAGAAGGGCAGAGCAGCAACTCTTTATGAGGACATTCAGGAATAAGAACCTGTCCCAGAGGCTGCTTGTGTCTTTTTATCAATGTGCCATTGAAAGCATCTCGACAGACAGTATCTGCGTGCGGTTTTCCAGCTGTACAGTAGAGAACAGGAAGACGACTCAGTGGGTCGACACCATGGCCCAAAACACCACCGGCTGCCCTCTCCCATCCCTGGACTAAAGCTCCCGCTGCTTTTTAATTATTTGAACTTTTTCTCTTGGGGAGGTGTTTTTAGTCAATAAATACAACAGGACATAAGTAGAAGTGTGCACGGTGGGGAAACTGTCCCCACCCCAACAATAAAAACATCCTCATATAATAAATTTATTATATGAGGATGTTTTTATTGTTTTTTTTTTTACACTGTACACTTCTGTGCTTTTAGAGAGATATTTATTTTATTTAGGGTATGTCTTTTATTGTTCTTTTTATGCTACTTTTCTGTTTGCTATTTATATTTTAATGGCATCTAAGGTGGTTCGCTCTTACACTTTTCAATTTCATTGTACCCATGCAAACAACAATAAAGACTATTCTATTTGACTGAAAAGATATCATCTTGAGTCAAAGCTGAAAAAAAAACACTTAACAGGATTAGTTATTTAACATTTCTATGCTCTGGATTTCACTGCTATGATACAACAGAAGCCAACAACAATAGCTCAGTTATTAAGTTATACTTGTGCTGTTATATTATTAATGCTGCACTCACTTGTGCTTTTGAGTGATGCTGCAAATAATTGACTATTAAATTTATTTATTCATTTTTATTAGCAATATAAATCCATCTTTATTTGTCTGGTTAACACTTAACTAAAGTCCTAGAAAGATTTTAATAGTTCTAAAAGGCCTATTTATATTTTCTCAGGATGTAAGAAATACACTTGATTTTTTAATGAGCAATCAGCATAACATTGCTTTGACTTTTCATCAAGAGTTTTATAACAATATTGTAGTGAAATATATGGCTCCAACTGAATCATCATTTCCATTATCGCGACACAGGACTTTCCCTACTATTGTAAGACGTAGCCTCAACACAGTGTTTTTGCATTGTGTAAAAGGGAAGAAAGAGAAACATTCTGCCAATAAAGCACATGGAGATAGTTAAATATCCTTATGAGCTAAAAATATGGAGGTGGGGGACATCTATTATTCATGAAATTGCAATTTTGTGTTGATGAAATCAATGAGTTCATGAGATTTTTTTGGTGTTTTATGGTGGATCGCCATATATTGTAGAATGTTATTTTTTCCCTTTCCAGCCTTAACTTCCTAGAAATGCAAGCTCACATCCTGGTTAATAGCATTTTTAGCGTAGCTGTACTCCAGACAGTGTCTACTTAGGGCGAACACAGGAAACCTCAAATGATCACTTCCTCTATTTAAGAATGGACTGGCATCAATTTTTATAACAAAGCGATCACATGACTCAGTGACACATTATTATGCAATGTTTCACGCCCTGAATGGGAATGGACTGGGAGTTGTTATACTCTGGTATGTTTTTTTTTATGTATTTCTTACAAATTCTGTCAGACAATACAAAACAAAAACATCCAAGCAACAAATATGGTAGACTAAAACACTGCAGGTTTCTGTTTTCCAATGCTTACACTCATTGAAAAATTTGATGAAATAAATAAAAAAGATAATTTCTTTGACAGTGGAGGTTTAAAAGGTCAATCATCTGAGCTTTGGAGATGAAAAGGTAAAGAAGAGAGAAGCTGTCCTCCTGCGACAAAGAGCTCCTCTGCTTTACAAGAAGTGTCAAACGCTATTATGAGCTTCCTTTCTCCCTCGTGTTTTGATCTACGTTTAACCATTACAAGACAAAAATAGAGAAAAAAGGAAACAGGCTTCTGGGCTGCCATCGGGGAGAGGCTTGTAATACTTTCTGAAATCATTCAGTAACTTACATCTGGAAAGTGTGCACACGAAGAGCCTGCGGGATCAGACTCCTCAATAAAACCCTCAAAGGTTTCTAAACCGCTTTAAGATGTAGTAGGATGTCATCTTCGTCTGCTACAGGTAAAAAGCTGTATCAAATTTCATGTTTAAGTATCACATCGAGCGTGGACTATCCGTCTGTCTGCTGGGTATGTGCCAAATATGACCCCACAAGTAAATGATAGGTGTTATACACAGCCTTGAGCCTTGCAAGTAATATGAATAGTAGACTGTTTGGGGAGAAGCACTTTAATCTCGTCCGATCGTCTCAATGGATTGGTGTTCAAGGAGGCACTGTTTGTGTGTGTAGTGGGCCCACTTGTCCAGCAATCCACATCCATTTACCTCCACATTTGATCTGCAAATGTGGAGATGTATCCAGGAAGATAAAAAACAAAACAAAAAGGGAGCAGCAAACTCTGAGGGTCAGATAGGTGACCATTAGCTGGGATTATGCAACCATATAAGTGGCAGTGTGGCTGTGCCTTCTGCCTACAGGCCAAAAAACTCTCTCAGACAGTAAATATTACTCACAGGTGGACTGGGAAAACACATGGAAAACTACTCTGTGCTATTGAGTGCGTGAAGCAAAAAGAGAAGAGCTGCAGAAAAAAACACAGCAGTTGGGGTTTGTTTGCGGCAGAACTTGGACACTTAGTTGTATTAGCGGCGGTTGCTAGCTGCATTTAACGATACACAACCATTACCACGGAAGGCCACGGATAAGTTTACCAAACTGTTGTCTTATAGCTGCTTCCATATTAAGGCGGAATATATCGATCCATAAGCTAACAGTCGTAGCGGTTGACAGTTAAGCCGTAGACGGGAGCTGGATCTGCCCGCGTTAGCTCCGGTGGTTCGAACGGGTAGTCGTGAACGGAGTGAACGGCAACGACTTGCTGCTCCGGCGGACAGTGATGTAGCTAGCGGTCAGTTTGGCAAGGCATTCGTTTCGCCCTTTGTCGTCAATACTAGGAATTTTTGACATTGTTTTCTGTGTTAATCTGCAGCTCGTGACGGTTGAGAGGAGGTTAACGTGTTGTGTAACTGACGTAAAACAGTGTTACGGTAACACCACCACCTTGTCGGTAGTCCCTCCGTTGAGCTAGCTAAACAAACCGCACAACGCAAAACAACACCGACCCACGCGGCTTTTCCAGCACTTAATAACACTTGCAGTTGAAATGGCGGTGAACCGTCTGCAACAACACTATTACCGTCACGAAAACAATCCAGTCACTCACCAGAGGAATCCTCATCTTCACCGATAGTCCCACCGAGCCCCTCCGTTAGGACCAGTCATACCTAAGCGCATTTCGAAGCTATTTTTAAGTATCCCGGTGCGAGGAGAGACCCTCCGCTGCTACATTCATACAGCACAAGTCGGAAAGTACTGCCTATAGTCTACCGTAGTTGTGCGACAGCAGCACTCAAGGATCCTCCCCCAAGGGTTAATATTGGGAAAATGAGGAGCAGTGTGAAGCACCACACAAACAACATGGTACACATCCGGTGAGCCTTCACAATAAAAGAAAAGACGAAAAAGCCTTAAGAGCAATGGTGTAGTGGTTATGTAACTATAGGGTGAAATAAATTAATAAATAGTTAAATGACCTAATACGTTAGGAATAATGTTAGTTAGGATGAAATACTATTGCATTTTAGTAAATGTAGCTGAATACTGTGTAGCACGGTTTAATCAATACATTTTCTATTCGATAAGCTCCTGTTGTGTGTATGATTTGTCTCCATAAAGATGTCAGGGTAGTTGCCACAGAATGGAGTAAATAGTTCCCCAAACTATAAGTGCAGTCATATAAAATAATCGTGTACACTGTACTTGAAATAAAAACATTGGTGTTTTTAATCTTGGTAATGTTAGACGTCAAAGAGTTATGTTAAGAATACATAGAAAAAGGAAAATCTTTATGTACCTTTTACAGTCAGCATTCAAACTATCCTTTCAATTACAGTATATTGCTGTAAAATTTTCCAACGCTTCAGTTGTTTGACCTATTTATGATATTTTTATTTACAATAAGTGGAAGTGAATGCTCTGTGAATTACTTGTATACAACGTTGTTTGGTCCAATATGTGTTTCACAACTTTATAATTATTACATTCCAATCATCTCAGTTATGATTTCAAATTTGCCACTATAACAGTCATATATAGAATGAAATAAAAATAGGTGAAGACAATGTTTTACACTGATTATTAATGCTACAGTGTCATTTATTTCCACCGTTCTTGAAATGTGACCTTCTTTTTACATTGCTTAAGTTAGAAAATTAAAATTACCATTTCATGTTCACACTTTGACATAAAAATATAATTTGCAAAGAGTTAAACCATTGACTGGTTTAATACTTTTTCCTAATGGTTCTGTTGGGTTTCTATTACAACTAATCCAAGAGTCTGATTAGACCAACTCTACAAGTAAAACGCTGTGAGATAACTGTTGTTGGGACTTGGTGCTGTATAAATAAACTTTGATTTGATTCTACACGGCAAAGTAATTTAGTTCATGGGTCATATACAGCCAGTTTCATCTTAAGTGGACCATACTAGTAACTAATAACATAATAAACTATATATAACATAAAATGTTGTGTTTTAGTGCAAAAAAGAGTGTAATTTTAACAATATTATGCCTTGGTTTATCATTTACACATATACTTAACTACTTACAGATCATAGTAGATCTACAGAGGGACCAAGCATTTAATCACAGACAGAATATTATCTAAATTTTGCCTAATTTTTCTTGAGAAATTGCAGCTTATTAATTGTGGTTTAGGTTATTCACATTTTTTGTGAAAGGATAGTTTGTGTCATTTTCCTTATTGATTCAGTCATTTTGTGAACCCACTTTATCCTTTGCAGTGTCAAGGGGCGGCAGGGGGGACTGGAGCCTGTCCCAGGTACACAATGGCGAAGGCAGGGGTAACCCTGGCAAGTCGCCAGTACATTTTCATCATGTAATTTTCTAAATCATGAAGCACACTAAAACAAAAAAGAAAAAAAACGTTATCATCATTAATGTCTGATTAGTTTGTGATGGAATTGTATCCATCGGGCCTGTTTGACTGTCTGTTTGACAGACATTCTTTTTTTAAAAAATATTTTAATAAGATTTTTCATTAGACAATATTACAATTACATTCATACAGTCCAAAACGACATTCCTAACCCACAATGGCAGGAGTTCTACATTATTTTCTACACATTTGACTAAGATCCCAATAGATCCCATTTTTCAGACTGGGCTTTTATTTGATAGGCGGCCGCAGGCTGTTTCCGGTTTGTGTGCATACCTTCACGAAAGGTTGCACTGTTGTCTTCCATCCAGCCTGCACTCGGTGCACTCTGCTCCGCCGCAGCAGCAGTAGGGACATTTTGGCTCAAAGCGGGCTGAAGGTGGAGTGGCGAGCCCCGGGGCGGGTCCGCAACCTCCGTCCCGTCGCGACACGACACCGAGGAGCCAAAATGGCATTCATCTCCCGTAACCTTGTCAGCCCTCTCCGGTTACACGGGACCGCGGCGGATGAGCAGGATGCAGCACAGCGCCACCGATGATCGATCAAACAGGATGTGACCGTTTTGGCGGGGATGTGCGTAAAACCCACCCGAACTCAGTTAACTCTTACCGATTTCAACGCCCACTTGTAATTCCAACAGTGCATTACTCACTGCTGCAGATTTATCTTAACGTTATGTCTCTGGATTTTTTAATATTTCTAATGCCCTAAATATATTGTACGCTGACTGAAAAGAGTCGATGGGTCATTAACAGATAAGACTTTTCCAGAGGTCAATTTTTAAATACGAAAAATAAGGATATATTTGGTCATTGTTCAAACCTTTAGAGTGTTTTGTACACTTGCATTTATGCAGAAAGCTACATTAAGAGACTGTCAGTGTTTTAAAGGTGAATTAATAGAACAAAACTTCAAGAAAGCCATCTGTGGTGACTAATTTATCTCAAAATGAATCTACCTCTAACATTCCCAGTGGTTTAACAAGTTTCATTAATTTAATGAACAATTTAAGGACAGCTTGAGTGCTTTTTCATTTTTGTCATTAATTTTATAAATGTATTCTATAATAGCACCATCTCCATTATTATGCAGTTTTAATACCCATTTAGGTTTAAAACATAAAAAATGCATTTAAAATGTGTACAGATGGTATCCACATAACCATAGCATGCCACTGATTAATATTGGAGCCAAAACTGTGGATATCTTGTTTGGAATTTAGTACAATTGTTACCAATCCTCACAGCACGTTATGAGACTTAAAATAAAGATAACCAATAATGAAAACGTTTGGAGAAATTTCAGTGACCCTGTGTACAGGGACGGTTTATGACATGCATGTTTTCTTTTAATGTATTTTGAGGATTTTATTTTCCAATGAAAATATTAGGCTGGACAGAAAAAGTGGGCGTCACATCATTGACCCCAATAGAGTAGATAATTTGTATGTATGGACTTTTTAAAATAGAAAAGTAAATAAAAATAACTATAATAAACCATGTTTGTCAAAATTTCATTTCTGGAAAAAGTAGAGAATTTACACTAACCATATATAACAAATGTTTTCCATAATATCACATAGGTCTGAAGAACAAGGGGCACTGTCCAACTTTTCACAGGCTGGAGTGTTTATTCTATTTATAAATTTGGCATCAGTACAAATATTTAACATACAAACCTCACACACTACTGAAAACTTGCTTTCTGAAGACTTGGAGATGTGTTCAACATAAATGTGAAGGGTCCAAGAATAGAAAGAAACCTCATTAGCCCAAAATGCTTTATTCAATCTATAACCACCACTATATGTTCAGTGAATTCTTCATTCACTTGTACGGAAATCTGATATACAATCTCTTAAATACTAGATGTCATGTTTAACCAAGTAGAAAGCTCGTTTCTAAACACATGGAGTCCTTTGGGTGCTGAGTCGTACGGACCCTGGTGTGTCCACAATGAATCCAAACCTACTGTATCTGCTGGTTGTTGTTTTGCTGTGGTGGCAGGCGTAGCCAAAGTGGTTCACATCTCAGGAGATGGTGCACTGCACCTTTAACAACTGCTTCCCCATAGGAGGAAATGCCTTTTGTGAGTCCGACTGACGAAAGGAATTAAATGGTTGACTTGATTTAAAAAAAAAAAAAAAACATTTATCAGTTTGCTTCATTCTTTGATGCTTCATCGAAGTTTTCCACAAGATCTAAAAGAAAAAAAAGGTGCATTACGGGTTTGTCTTCAAAGCAGACAGAATGTTAGGAATGCTACATCCTAAGGGTTGATAATAAGCCAAGGATTAGCCACGTCCCATCACTTTGTCGAAGAGTACTAAATCACAAGCAGTCATAAGTACAGAAAGAGTCTGAATTAGTGGTGATACGCTGCTTTAATGGATCTTTATTAAAAAAAAAACTTAATACAATCAAATCTGGTTGCAGGAGTGTGAAAACTGGTAGTTCTATTACTTTTGAAGATGAAAGATTAAGCAAGAAATTGATAGTTTTTACTAACAATGAACTTTACAAGAACAGAAGCATAAGTATAAATTTCACACTGATCCACTGAAAAATAATCACACTTTGAGGTTTATGTACATAATAATGATGACATTTAGTTTTGGGGGCCAAGCCTGAAACAATTTTACATCTGAAGAGTGTTTAGATTTTAAGGGTTAAATCAGGGTTGTCAAACATGCAGCCTGCGGGCCAAAACCGGCCCATCAAAGGTTCCAATCCAGCCCACAGGATGAATTTGTGAAATACAAAAGTCATACTGAAGATATTAATAATCCAGAATGTTGAAACTTAAAGTTAAACTTTACCTCCCACCTTTTCAAGCATGTTTTCTTCTCTTTTATATTCATTTTCCTGCTGTTTTTGTTTTAATTTATTTGATATAAATTATGATGAATTGGTGCATAATATTATTAAAATTGCACTTTATATCTTAAGAAATGTTAGGGTTTTCAGGTCATTCACATTGTTTGTGAAAGAAAACTTTGTAAATGAAGACATTTTTATTGTGTAACTGTACTTTTTCAATTTAAAGAAGAGACAAAAGCTTTGAGTTTATATAATTTACAGGTTATTATGCAAGTTTGTTGTTCTGTCCCACTTCAGATAAAATTGGGATGAATGTGTCCCCTGAACTAAAGTGGGTAGGACACCCCTGTGTTGAGATGGTACTTGTGTCTTTACCTGGTACATCGTCATCCTCCTCTTCTGCAATCTCCTCCTTGACTGCTTTCATTTCCATTGCTGCAATTAAAAAAATATATACATTAAAATGAGCAAAAAGTCAAACTTTTGCTACTGTAACATCCATAGCACTTTGTGAGCCAGTACACTACAAAGTTATAAGATGACTACTTGACTTTTTCTGCCTCTTGCGTTTTCCTAAAGGTTGTGTCTGTATTGTTTAGTGATGCAATAGCTCTTATTTCCTGCATACTAGATTAGATTAGATATACCTTTAGTAGTCCCACTCGGGTAAATTTCAGGTTACAGCAGCACACACAAGACACACACAAGAGACTGCGAAAATTTGAACAAGTCCTAATACTATCAAAAAACAAACAGAAATAAAGAAAAGAACAGATTGTAGAAGTATAAATACAGAAAAGAACAGACTGATTGCAACAAGATCAAGAAAGAGACATGGTCAATGATCAATTACTATTATGACACCTGACAGCTGCAGAAAGGAACGCCCTGCGTTACTAATGAAAGAAAGCTTTAATCATAATATTACATTCCTGTAATTAGATCTTCTGACATCTTAAAGGCTAAATTGTGCATACATTTTGGGGTAAACTGGACAGATCCTCCTCCACTGTAGAGCTGTCATTTAATGTGATTAGTGCGGATGACATGAAAAAAAAAATCCTCCCCTCATCACTTTAGTGCCTTTATTTTCATCTACATTCAAGCTGAAAAATGTTCAGACAGTGAGCCAGACAATGTAACAGGACACCTTAATGAACAATCAATCCATCAAGTCCTGGGCTGCTGTTTTCGCTCTTTCAGCATTGTCTTTTCTCGTCACTGTCTGTCAGTATCATCCGTTTTCTTTCTGCCACATTTACTGTTGTAATCTGCATCACTGCTAAAAAGTAATCCATTGACACATTTGTATGAAGTGCTCCATTAATCTTAGTTGCTACTGTGCAACTGTCTTCTGTTTGAGCCAGTTTTATTCCAACGTGCATCACCCAGGCCTGCAGTTTCTCATATCCTTGCATTCATTAACACATACAGTTGTGCTCAGAAGTTTACATATCCTGACAGAATGCATTAGCTGCAACAGAACAAAGTGCAAGTGAAGGAGTGTACATCTCAGTGTCCTGACTTCAGTATCATTGAGACACTTTGGGGAGACCTCAAATATGTCGTTCATGAAGGACAGACCAAGAAGTTAAAGGAACCACAGGTTTTTAGCTCAGAAGAATGTACAGCTTTACCACCTGAGACAATAAAGGGTCTCATCCACAATGACCACAGAAGACTTGAAACTGTCACTGGTTCAAGAGGCTGATACAGAGAATTAACAAGGGTATGTACACTTTGGACCAGGTCATGTGGATAGTTTCTGCTCAGTATGACTTAAAAAGAGTCAACACATTTGTCTGATAGTGAATGGCTTCACCTAAACACTAACCACCAATAAAAGAAAAGACTTTTTATATTATCATTCATATTCTCTGAAAAATGGCCAAAGAATCACAAATTCTACTCGCGTATGTAAAGTTATGAGCACAGCTGTAAACAAGGGACATTTCTTAGACGTCCATGAATAATCCAGGTCTTAAATGATCTCACGAAGTTCATTCAAGGTTCACTGATACACAGGTGTGCTCTAAAATTTTGCAAGCCACTGATTTTTAATATTCAAAAACCCAACATGCTGACATACGCTACTTGAAATTTTCTGTTTATGAAGCAAAGCAGATTTGAAGCCTTGTTTTTGATGGTTGGTGCTTACAATTTTAGCTTTTTCTAGTCAGATGTGACAATATTTGAACAAATGAAGGGAGCTAGCAAAAAGGATCATGGCTGAGCCCATGTTAAATGCTAGGAAACCAACGCTACAATGTTGCAACATTTTCTAACAAAGTTATGTGACAATGTTGTTGGTGTAACTAGAACGACAACGATAACTGAGCATTAAGTTCAGAACATTAGGGACAAAATAGTTTACAAAAGATAAGCATATGCTCAGAAAGCACAAGACATCATTTGTTCTATTTAGAATTACACACTTAATAGCAAGGCCAAATAAAACTACCGTGTTTTCCGAAATATAAGGCGCACCTAAAAGCCTTTACTTTTCTCAAAAACTGACAGTACGCCTTATAATAGGATGCGTCTTATATACATTAAGGTACCATATTCATGGGGCGTTGCCAAAGTAACGGCTGTCTGCCCCCTGACTACGGTCGTTATGGCTGCTGTAGTTGGGGGGCGTCACCGAACTAACAGCGGTTCGCCCCCTGATTACGGTCGTTACGGCTGCTGTAGTCAGGCGGCGTCACCGCACCAGCCTGACTGGGCAGTTCTACTCTTACTTTAAACATGTACCATTTTGAAAAAAAATGGCAGGAGAAGACCAAACACACTACACTTCTCACTCATGGTACCAACACATAACACTTTTCCGAAACTGGCCAAATCAACCATAATTTAAATACATTTTATTTAAATAAATTTTTCCACCTCCCCTCCTCCTAGTACAGAATTGTGACATTTGTCCCATTTCAATTATGTAACGGTCAGATAAATGCTACACGACTATTCAGACTGAAGGCACATTGCAAAATATCGCACACATATCGGATTTAGGACCACATATGAAAGTAGCCTGTGTCAGATTTGAAAAAAATCTGATTTGTGCAGTGCAAACTATCTTAACAGATCAGATACAGGTTGCAT
>JAPTHA010000010.1:18046109-18076187 GCA_029814585.1 Gymnapogon annona | reverse complement strand
AGCAGGAGGACACCTCTGAAGTCTTGGTGAAGACTTCTGGATGTGTTCTGAGCTAAGACCAAGACTTCAGAGGTGTGCTCCTGCTGACGAAGCTTCTGCGATAGAAGCGAAACGTCCTACCATTTTCCACTAGTGCAGAAGACAAAAGAAGAAACCCTTGCTACGATGGATTTTTCCTGTACGACTGAGAGCCTTCACAAATATAATAATATATAAGTTTGTGTATATACTATATACATGATGCACAGGTTTGGCAGTGTCATTATATAATTGTTGTCATTATTGCTTACGGTTGTTGTTTGTTGTTGTTGTTGTTGTTATTGTTTGTTATCATTGTTGGACAGTGGAGTTATACAGTTTGATGGCCACGGGCAGGAATGATTTCCTGTGACGTTCAGTGGTGCACTTTGGTAGGATGAGTCTGTTGCTGAATGTGCTCTTGTGATTGGTCAACAGGTGGTGGAGCAGGTGGGAGGAGCTGTCCCAAATTGTTCTTATTTTGTCCAACATTCTCCTGTCAGACACCACCTTCAGGGGTTCCAGCTCCATCCCCACCATATCTGTAGGAACTCATTTTTTCACAATGATTGTATTATGCTATAAACATCTAAAATAATTTTTCAGAAAGGGGAAAGTTTAGAAATGAAAAGAGAACGCAATGTTTTATCCCAAAGAAGGGATAAAGGCATTCTTCAGACACACTCACACTGAGACAAAGATTATGCCAAAAATGTACCTGAGTCAACCTAAGAGCCCCTGGTAAAGTTCTATTTTTCAGAATGCATCATGTTTCTCTATGTAGCTTCTGTTACAACTGTACTTTCAAGCCATTATATTCAAATTCCAGATGCTTTTCAGACCTTGAAAACATAACATTGTAGTTCAAACATTTTCAAGGATTTCAAGCACCTGTATCAATGCTGTAACTATAATCAGCTGTGACGTGGACCTGGCTCTTACTCACCGAAAGCCTTCATTGGCTCGACCAGTTTGAGGGTGAATGACTTGTCCCTGGGCAGTTCTTTAAGCGTGCGGGCCACCTCATAGTGCCGCGTTCCAATGATGTTTCGGCCGTTAATGCACTCTATGTGATCGCCCACGGAGATCACCTTCACTTTGTCCACGACGCTACCTTCTTTGATTCGCTGACATGAAAACACAGTGCACAAGAATATTTACAAATAAACAATTTATATGCCACATGTCAATGCATGATCAAAATCAAAGCAAGGAAGCAAACAATGCAAACACTGAACGTTTGTAATAAAACCGTTGGGGCAATAACTACATACAAGTTTGCTGGATTTACTCTTTCAACATTCTTTTTGTTGATTAAACTCAGCACAAAGCACAAGCTCTTCCTGTTAAAGACATTTGCACTGGAGGAAAAATAACGGTTTTGTACGAGCCTTCAGAGGGTTTAAAAATAAGAAGCTTATGCGCATCTACAGTTAACAAGTTCTTTCTTGGCCATGTTAGTTTCTTGGGAATAAAAATTCCAACAAACAAAGCAGGTCATTTATGTCCCGTTCCTAAAATACTTTTTTACAAGTTAACATCCTTCTTTCAAAATTAAAAGAAGAAAAAAACTACATAAATGTGGCAAAAAACTGATTTAAAATTATTACACTTTTACAATGTCAAGAACGTAGCAAAGAAACTTTCAACGACACCAAAGTTTCCTTTACCTTACCATTTCTGGTAAGGTAAAGGAAACGATTAAAGGTATATCTAATCTAATCTAAAACATCCCGATAGTCTACATAAACTGGATGCAATACAGCTTCGGCATCACATGGTGGCGTATGTGAGCAATCTGGTCTAATGTAGATGACTGATGTCAACTAAACTCATCACTGCATCAATGTTTATAGGACAACAGTTCAAGATGGCTCTCACGAGCAGAAATCAGGGGAATTAAAAGTTCTTTGTGAAACTTGTGTTAATTGGTAGCATTTATGTGATGGTAATACAACACAATGTGGTTCTATAAAGTATATCTTAATTAAAATACCTTAAACTGAGCTCGGATCAATTGTCAATAGTGTCAATCAATTAAGTTCTAATTAATCTGATTTATCAAAATCCCTTTGTCTTAAACAGTTTTAACCACTTTTGTGACGACACTCAACAATATTATTTCATTAGTATTATAGTAGTATTAATCTGCAATAAGGGATTATAATTTAAAGAGTGAGTTTCCATTCTAAATATCAATGTCCACATTTCCAGTTATTACTTGAAGCTTCAGTTAATTATAGTGCAGGGGTGTCGAACTCATTTTAGTTCAAGGGCCAAATTTAGCCCAGTCTGGTCTAAAGTGGGCCGGACCAGTCCAATAACAACAGAATTACATATCAATAATGTCAACGCCAAATCTTCCTTATGTGATGAGAATGCTTATATCTATAAATTGTCCTTTAAAACAATGTCAATAAGATTAATAACCTCAAAAGTCTTTGGAGAAATAAGTCAAATTTTAACAATGTTATACAGTACTTTATCATTTATACATGTTACAGATGACAGTGTATGTACACAAAACATTTAGTAACAGGTATAATATTGTTAAAATTACACTTGTTTCTATTCAGACATTTCAGGTTGTTTATATTTCTTTGGATTATTTGTATTTTTTTGTGAAATTACACTTTGTTTTAGTGTAAATACCAAAACATTACATGAAAATATTTACATTTCCACAGGGAGAAATTTGATGTTGCAAATATTCATCGGCTCTTATGATACAATTTTTCCCAGTCTGTCCGTGGAGCCGGAACTATAATTTTTTTATATATCTTGGGTGTAATTTTTGGATTTGACAAATTCATCCCGCGGGCGGATTGGAACCTTTGGCGGGCCGCATTTGGCCCCCGGGCCGCATGTTTGACACCCCTGTTATAGTGTGTTTTTAGGTTGATTTATTAATTGTTCCTACGTCATTGTGGCGTCATTCACACTTAGGAAATGGTGACATTTCTGAAATAGCACTAGAATCAACACCTCACTTCAATAATGTGCTAGGTATAGGAGAGTTTAGTCATAAAATATCCAATGTAATATTCAAAATCATGTTTTCATTTATGTATAATGATATTCACGGAGTTCAGAACACACTTCTTCTGCTTTTTTTCTTATGAATGGTGGTGTCTGGTATTATTGTCACCAACATTATCCATAGTTAGGATACCCTAATCTAAAATGGAAACAGCAAAAAGGGCGTGCCATGTTTTTTGTACCGTGGGACCCATCATATGTAAACAGTGTTATACACCGAACCTTCAGCATGAAAAATAGGACACAAAAAGTTTGTAAATATGAACAAATATGCAATTGTCTCCTTTTCTTCTCACCTTTATAAAAGCATAGCCGGCGCCGTTGTCTGTGATAGTGAGGCCCAGAGCATCTTCAGATTTATACACTTCTACCTCCTTCTTGGTCCCTTTAATGTGAGCAAAGATAAAATCTTCGAGACCGATCTGACCCCCCAGCAGCTTCTCCATGTCAATCTTGTGGGTGTTCAGGGTGCAGAACAGGATCTGTCCAAAAACACACAGAAAGCATATGTACGCAACATGTTATAAAACATGTAGAAAACACACATAAACTCTATTCTGAACTCATGTCACTGTTGCAGCTTTTCTAGGGACTGAAAGAATAAAATAAATTGTATTAGTCATGTGTCTGTTAAAACATGTTCAAAATCAAGAGAAAGCCTGCAGCTTTTGTGCCCGGTCCAAAAGCAGAATTCCCATTTTAAGTATGAAAGTCAGAGTCACAAATAAAAGTGTTTGAGTATAGATAACAGCTGTGAGTCAGTGTGCTAAATACAGGAATCAAGGACTTTATTTCAACAGCTACATTATGCAGCTATGCCACATGCTACCCCGTGGTGTCATTAGTGTGTGTATGTGTGTTTGTGCATCTAATGGGGCCATATTTTGAATGGGTGCTGAACCAAACAGGGAAATGACCTTTAGTCCTGTGCCAGAAACGCTAAAATTTGGCTTCATAGACTGTGGCTGCAAATTGTTGGCAGAGCAGTGAGTGAGAGAGAGAGAGAGAGGAATGTGATGACCAGATACACGATATACAAGACTCCTGATTCAACGGCGCTTTAAAGAGACGGGACGGTGAATCGGAACACAAGGAGCGGCCCACGGACTGTGAATCATTTATTCAGCTGACCTTCTCCTGGACTTGTTGCACTAATAGAGTATTCATAAGTTCTGCTATTACTGTTCTTTTTTAATTATGGAACTTGGATGAGCCCAAAGAAACACCGTGTCTGAAAAATTTTGCGTCCTGCGTCTAATATGGGATCAGCTTCCTAGTACGGCTTTAACAAATACTGAGCCAGGATTTAGTGGCTGACGTGTGTGTGGCGTACTAGAAATGGCCTGATTTGTACTGCTTCATCAGGAGGATGACCTTTGTGCACCAATCAGGCTCTGGCAGTAGAGCCTGCTTTATTTAGACTGCTTTTTTCCGTGCACCAACAAGCCATTCATACATGCACATTAGCAGACATGGCCTCACGCGTTGCCTTGGGAAACGAAATGATAAAAGACGAGGATTATAATGGAGAGGAGGCCACTAGAAAATAAACAAAGTAAAAGGGATTAGGGAGGAAGAGGAGGCAATGATGTCTTTTTAAGGGCCAGGGTGGGGCATACTGTAGATCAGGAAAAATAAATTTCGCCGAATGGGACTAATAAAGGAATATCTAATCTATCCAATCTAATCTAATCAGGGGTGTCAAACTCATTTCACTTCAGGGCCACATTCAGGTAAATTTAATCTGAAGTGGGCCGAACCAGTATACCATAATAATATATAAATGTCAACTCTGAACGTTTATCTATGTTTTAGAGTGAAAAAAGTAAAATTACATGATGAAAATGTTTACATCTAAAAAGCAAAGTGAATAAATATGAATAAACTGAAAACATAAGTATAATTTTAGCAATATTATGCTTCAATTTATCATTTACTGGAAGGGAACATCTTGTAACAGGCAGTTAAAAGTGCACTTCTCTCCAGTCATTTCAGGTTGTTCACATTTGTTCAGACTATTCACATTTTTTTTTGCAAAATTATACTTTGTTTGGATAGCTCAGTTGGTAAGGCATTGGGCTGGTGCATAAGGGATACCAGGTTCGATCCCTGGTAAGAGCGTCCAGTGGGTTGTGTGAGGAAGGGCAAAAAACTCCTGCCAAATCAAATAAGTGAATTGGATTCGCTGTGGCGACCCAAGAAGGGAAAAGGCCGAAAGAAATCATCATACTTTGTTTTACTGTAAATAGATGAAAACATTTGGAGTTGTGAGGATTTATATGTCATTGTGGTATTTCACTGATCTGACCCACCTGCGACTGAACTGGTCTGAATGTGGAACCTGAAATAAAATTATGAGTAATATCTTCAGCGGAATTTTAGCATTTCACAAATCCATCTCAAGGTCCAGACTGGACCCTTTGGCGGGCCGGATTTGGCCCCCGGGCCGCATGTTTGACACCTGTGCTGTAGATGAACAGACCTTCTTCGAGCACTCCCCGCCCCCTCCACCAGACCGGGCCGTTATCCAAGAGGCAGTGGGAGGAACAGGAGTGGACGCCTACACCCGGTTGCCAAGGCTGCCGACTGTACTTACTGCTTCTGCGTGCAGCTCTCAGCACTCCTCTATTCCTGCTGTGTTTACAGCCACTGCATGTTCACAGACGCTGTTCAGTAGAGCTTCTGTGGGACACAACGACCATCACCCTCAAAGTGAATGTCATTCCTCTGACAGCCTGACTCACAAGAACAGATACTACACCTCCTTCTGCCACAGGCACCCAGCCGGAAACCTTGATAATCACATGGAGACAGACGACCATCTGTTCAGCATTACCCAGGACAGGGTCAATGGTAGAAAGTAATAGAGTACTTTTATTGAAGTACTAATACTCTGCCTGAGTCATTTCTACATTCTGCTACTTTATATGTTTCCACTCTACAACATTTCACAGAAAAATAATCCTTTTAAATCCACTACATCTATTTGACAACTTTAGTTTTATAAAAGGCTTTTTAAGTACATCCACTGTTAACCATGTGGTTTCCAGCATTTTTATCATTGGACATCCCACATAACAAGGTGCGTAGTAAGGTCATGTCTGAGGTGTTGGCAGCTCCACTAAATATGGACTTTTCTCTCTGAACAGCTCACTTGGTATCATTTTGGTAAACTTTCAAATCACACAGAAAACACATTTTGTTTTATTATTTTTTTCATGTAAATAATCACATGATGGGCCCTTAAGTTTACCTGATGTTCCCATTTATAAAACATCCTATTGATCAGTGTCTATTTTATAACTGATATAATTTAAAAAATAATAGAAATCAGAAGAACTTGGACCTACCAGGGGCTCAATATTCGACAACTGAAGTACAGCTGCCAGCAATAATGCAAAACACTTGCTAAAAAGATTAAAACTCAAGTCCCTGGTTAATTAGTCAGACTGATATTCAGCCTTATATATATTTAGTAACTACCGTTCAAATGTTCAAATGGTCATTCATTGACTTAGCCTGACAATATCAACTATTAACTATCCAACATTGGTCGACCTCTCAAAAAGTATTTCTATGCAGATCTGCGAATCTCCCCTATAAATAATTTAATGGTGTCAGATAGATATTAACAAATTTCCCAGCTCTGGGATCAATAAAGTACTTCTATTCTATTCTATATGTCATGGATCAAAGCTTTCTTTTAATACTATAACCACATTTTAGTGCATTTTAGTACATTATTGATAAAAATGTCTCATCTTGGAAGAATAAACCTGTTTTGGTACATTTACCTAAAAGCTTCCTCCAAGTTTTGTTTGTTTTTTTTTAAATAAAGCAGGTTATTGAACTGAAAATAACATTCACAACCAATATGAGTGATGGTGACATTAGAAATTTTTATATTTTCCAGAAGGCAACGAGGGAACAGAAGGCCACCCACACGTCACAGACCCTCTCGATGGATCAGCCCCAACCAATCCTCCTCACCAACACATCTGAACAGATACATCTGAATGTGAGCGTGGTTGGCTCACATTAAAGTTTAATAGATACAATTTCAGCGTATTAAATCTTAAATTGCAGAATATACATTTTCAAAATCACGTGAAAGGTGTGCACTTGATTGAGAAAGTGTGCACTCTGATAGAAAAATTCTATATTATATTTTTGTTTGCAGACATGAAGTGAACATTGAACTGAGAGGTTGTTTGTGAGACAGTGCAGAGAAAGTGACAGAGACAGTTTTTATTGTTCTAAATGACTGACCTGTGGTCTTAGTTTTGTGGGATTCAGTTTTTGTCATTATCATGTTATCAGTAAAGCTGACAGAGTAGTGGTCTCTGTGTGAGTGTGAGAGCGAGAAAACGAGGGGAAGGGATTGGGGCAGTTCATGTGGGCACGTCTATGATGTGGCTCTTTCTAGTAACACAGTACAAACTGTGGCTTTTAGCCTCTGACTGGTTGGCCATCCCTGGTCTATATGCTGTGCTTGCCTCACAAGTATGGGGGAATATGCATATGCATTTATTTCTTTGGCGTAATTACTTAATTAGCTGACAGTTAAAAAATCTACTTCAATATGTGAGGATTAGCTGCTGCACTGTTTGACATCAACACACTGAATATTTTGAGACTATATGACACATTATTAACAGATAAATTGAGTGAAATGAATATCAGCAATGGACTGAGGCTGCCGATTACTTTTAAGAGACACTTTGCAACAGTATTAAGACACTAGTCTGTGACGCAGGCATTGTGCAATATAAGTACAGGTGACGAGGCTCTTCCGTGCAATCTCCACCTACACATTCTTTACACTAACAGAGATCAGCCTTGTTGTCATATTTAGAGAAAGGCAGCACAAAATAAATGTTGCCTTTAATTAGGTCTGGCTGAAATATGGCCTGTACAGAGACAGTGTTGACTAAAAGGTTGGTAAACCTGTTTCTTAGGCAACTAAACCACAGTCCACATAGAGCCTCTTCAGACGGACTTTTAATGGCCCAAGGCTGGGTAACAAGCTGCACATTAGACGCACAGCAGGGATTTACTCATATAACAACAGAATCAGGTTTCTGTTTTCCATTACCTGCCGTCATCGACTGTTATTTCTGTGATGGGCGTTTAAGCTGTTAACGGTGAATGCTGACGTTAGCTCTGCTCTGTGTGGTGGAACTGTTTCAGTGAAATATCACACAGATCAGCATTACAGCCTGTGTAATCATTTACCCAACAGCAGATGTGACATTTTGCAGAATGTATGAGTGGTGGTGGTGAAGATACTAATTACTGAATCAGTTTAATATTTCATCTCATTTTCTTCTGCTTGAGAGCTAAAAAGGCCACAGTAAAAGACTCAAACTGCTAATCAATTAAATGGGTATGATGATCTATGACGTGGAATTAATCATTGATTGTTGGCCATTTCCACTCTTTTTGAATGTCTGTTTTCTTCTTTTCATTTATTTTCCCCCCATACACAGGAAACCATTTTTGTGATTTTGTCAAACCACGTTAAAAGATGTCACATTGAAGAAGAATTGTGAAATGCATGGGATTAATTCAAATCCACCAAGAAGCAATTGAACTGGGGCATCATTAAAGTGGTTACATCCTGTACAAACACCAACAGCCCTTCACGGATGGAGGTAGAAATAAAGACGCTAGGATGTGGTGGTATCATTAGTCTGACCAGGTCCAGAAACAGAAGACAGAGATTCCATCTGCTACTACTGATGTCCACTTTGGCCATCAGTGTGTGTGTGTGTGTGTGTGTGTGTGTGTGCTATCTGCACATGAGCTCAGACAGCTGGAGTTGGGCCTGAACAGGTGCCTCTGGGTTTCACTCCAGTGATGACAAACATCAGTTTTTCTTTTTATCTTTGGTTGTTTTGTCTCAATATCATTTTAACGAGACACCAATGGAAAACCATGTTACACTTATAAACCTGCTTGTGTATTTCAGTGTTCTCTGTATGCCTTTGTCTGTCGCCGCGGGTAAACAACCACTTAAATTACATTAAAACAGATCCACTTGCACACCTGGGGCCTGTTGCTTCATACACTCCTCATTAGCGTTGCATTTGTGTGTGGTGAACACACATGTACGCAAGCACACTTAAATCTCATTTGCTTGCATGTGTAATGGAGCACACACAAACCAGTAACCATAGGTTCAATGACATCATAATGTAAGGTAAGTTCAGGATTTATTATTATGTATTAATACCATAAGACAAGTGATTCGCTGTGGCGACCCCTGAAGGGAAAAGCCGAAAGACGAAGATTAACACCATAAGACAATTGCTCCTCCTCGAACTGTGGACTCAAAAGCCACTGCACTCCAATCATGGCTTGAAGACTCTCATCTGAGGAGGTTCAGTTTTAAAGACTGTTAGGCAGGTGACAAGTATTAATCCTTTACCTCCGCAAATGTGTCAAGAAGTCACATGAGTCTTGTTGTGTGTTGAGGGCCAACGACACCTTCAGGCCTTTGCATGATCATTGAGTTACTATGTGGGTCCTGAATATGGCTATGCTGAAATTGTGGCATGAACGTTAGGATGGTATTTGCATATAGGGGACAGGTGGATAGGTGGCGTAGACCCCACCCCTATTGATGGACAGTTATTCCAAATTGGCATACGTGACTTCTTTTACTCCCCCTTCAAACCATCTGGCTTCCCTGTCCAAGATGTAAGCAGACTCATCTTTGAAAGTGTGTCCTTGGTCCTGATTCACTAGCTCTCTGATGTTGAGCCATGCATTTGTGGAGGAGCTGTTTAGTTTGTCCTACATAAAAATCACTGTACTCAGTACCTTGAAGTGCATAAACCACATTGCTCAGTTCACATTTCTGTGTTTTGTCCTTTAAGTGGACCAGTCTCTCGCTGAGGGTGTTCCCAATTTTGAAATGCACCCCAGATGTTGTGGAACTTCTACAACACCTCAATTACATATGGAATTGACAATGTTCTTGTCTTTCGTCTCTTCCATAGTGGTTGTGATGTTATTCTTCTGTGTCGTCCTCGCTGACTTGATCATGGTTCAGTTCAGCTGGGGTAGCCACAGATGTTCACAGCTTGTTTGTGTTCCTTGATTTTACCATCTCCCTTAGGATGTGTTCTGCCTGGTGGTGCAGGGTTCTAATTACCCCCAGGTTGTGTTCCAATGGGTGATCCGTGTCATACTGTAAATGCTGGACTGTATTTGTTAGTTTCAGGTTGATTTCAATGAGTCCACCACTTGTCTATTTGAACTATACAATACAGAAAGGGCAGCTTGTTATCTTTCATGTCCTCTCTGGTGAATCTGATGCGGATGTTGAACCTGATGCGGATGTTGAACTTGTTGATATGTTCAGTGAAATTTTCCACTTGTTTTGACGGCTTCTATATAAAGATTGGCTTCAACGGGAGACACTGGGGAGTCCATGGTGGTACAGCTGTGTTTTTGTCTGTAGTAGTGGTCCTTGTACTTGAAATAAGTGATGGTTAGATAAAGGTCCATGTGAATATAAATCTGGTCTGGTATGAGATCTGTCCAGTTCTCTAAGGAGAACATCTGACACCAGTCAGGAAACATCTTGGAGAAGATGTTTCCTGACTGACTCCACTGCTTGACATGTTGTGATACAGGTAGTAACAGTGAGACCACAGCAAATGACACTAAGGTTTCATCTGATGTGAGTCTCAGATGTTGGGCTTTGTTTACATAGTTTGTGGAACTTTCAGTGTGGTGGCATTTCCTTAGCTATCCCTCATCTTAGGTGGTTGTTCCATGAAACTAAAATACATAAATACATAGAAGACGTTTGCATCTCAAATCAAAAATAATCTCATATCACAAATAAGACATGACCTAACACAGACAGTTTGGAACTTTGGTTTACTTACCAGTGGAAATCATTAACATCCATTGCAGTAATTACACAAATTGCACAAATCGTTAATAATAAGTCATCGCCATAGGTCAAAAGCTCCAGGAGTCAATTAACAGTTATCAGCTGTAATGCTGATTTATGATTCCAGCTCCACATCTGTGACAAATAGGTGGTTAAAACCTAACACCATATCACTATTACTGTCATTTTTGTACTACAATTATTATAAATATGGACTTCTGGATAAAACAAATATTTTAGGTTTGACTAAGAGGCTAACTTGGAAAGTAATCATAACTTTGCAAGGCACTGGTGATGCTCAATAGATCATGTAGAATATAACTGCACTTTCTGCATTTACTTTGACTTGTTTTTCACTGATATGTATGACATCTGTCTTCATTATGCCTGTAAACTCATACCCATTACAGCAACTTAAGCTGGCAACTAAAAGACAGCGAAGTTAGTAGAGCAACAGAGGACTACAAATGAGTCAAAAGCTTTGATAATCGGTGGGTGGGATATATCTGACAACAATGGAACATTTGAACCTTCAAGTCGATATGTTTGAAACAGCAAGAGAAGAGATCTAAGCAACTTTGGCAAGGGACAAATTGTGATGGACAAACAATTGGATCAGGGGATCTCTAGATGTTCTTGTTCATTCCCAATGCAGAGTGGATCGTACTTAAAAAAAAATTATATTGGGAACAATAACCCGGTCCCAGCCACTTGAGCATTGTTAATAGCGTAACATTATCACCACCTGTCTAATATTATGTAGGTTCCCTTTTTTCTAAAACACCTCCAGCCAGAGACCTTGACATCACAAGACCTCTGAAGGAGTGCTGTCGTATCTGGGCCAAGGCGTTAACAACCAAATCCCTGAAGTCCTGCAGATTAGAAAGGTGGGGCCTCCATGGATCCAATTTATTTGTCTGACACCTCTCACAGATGATCAATGGTCCTGAAATTAGGATGTCCTCTCTTAACCCATTTTTGGTTGGTACTAACCACTGCAGACCAGGAACACTCAACAAGACATGCAGTTGTGGACATACTCTGACCCAGTCATCAGCGTTACATCAATACAAACAAACATACAAATCTGGTCAAAGTCATTCAGTTCCTTACACTGCTTATTTTGCTGCTTGGGGCAGATCAGTTTTGAATAGTTAATATTCACTTGCTGCCTTGTGAAAGTTACCATTGTCATAACAATCAATATTATTGCTATTTCTCCTGTCAGTGCTCAAACTGTTATGGCTGACTCATGTACACAATTCAATCTGCAATATGATAAAACTTGTACAAATATTCCTAATAATTCACATTATCTGACAGTTCTGATTTCTTACAGTCATGGAGTCTATGGATGTGATAACCAATCACTTCATCCACTTATCAATTCTGTAAAATATGTAATGCACCACAGATCTGAAAAATCTTAAACATGTTGGTTTATCATGATGTTTGCTTGTTTTAGCATCGGAGTGGATGCAGGAGCCCAACTGAGTTAGGTTCTATCCAATGAAACAATCATTAAATAATCTTCTGGCTACAAACATGGGAAGTCCAACCTACAAAATACAAACAGGATGAACAACTGCAGTATGGGTATTCAAAGCATAGGCAAAGGCTGTATGCTTTCTAGTGTCAGGAGGCAAGCTCACCATAACAGGTGCAGCAGAGGCAAAGTCGCAGAGCCACACCTTAAACTCTACAGCAGTAGAGCACTAGACTTTGACCTGAGCTGACTGAGCTTGAAAAAGACCCAATGCTTCAACAATAAAACTTTGTTTTGCAGACACTTTAAATAATTCAAGTCAATCTACTGTAATACATAACCTATAATGAGATAGATAAAACTTTATCACTTGGGAAGGTTCCTCTGGGAAATTAGTGTAAAATTAGTTGGTTAATTAGTTCAAAATCATTTGAACCTTTTTATTTTTGTACACATTTTACCTCTCTTTCAATGTCTGTTTCGCCTGGTACAAGTTGATACTGTCTTCAATGTGAAAAAATAATTAATTTAACAGGCAGAAGCAGTTGTTTGTTTACCTGCTTGACAAGTGTCATCAACTTGATGGTAGCTGTCTGTTAAATGAATTATTTTTTGACATTGTCTGTTTTGTCCTTAGGCAATATCCTAAATAGAGTAAACCCACAGGGAGTTGCTCAGAGACCAAATGTGGTTGTTTGTAACCCCGTGTCTCTACAGCGGCATGGTTCAGCTCTACATGAATTATGATGTTGTCTTCTTTGTGCTCTTTGCCTCTAATAGGTGACACATCTCTTTCCAAGCTGGCATCACACTGAATGAAAACATGTCTGGATTCACTGTAGCGTCTATTGTTGCAATTTTAATTAGAAAGTTGTTCTTATGTTAACAGTAAAACACTTAGACATCCATTTGTTTCAGGTTAAACCTGCACATGAAAAAATTATACCTCAGTGTTAATTTTTTTTTACCCTGAAAGTACACTAAGAAGTTTGAAACACTTCGATGTAGATGTGTAAATGTTTAATTTGAGAAAAACTACGATGGAAACTACAACAATAATGGGCTCTAGATGCCAATATAACAACAGTAGTTTTGAGAAGAGCATTTAGCATATAAATAATCCAATGTCTTCCATCCAATCCCCCATAAAAATGAAGTATGTGAAGTATGTCTGACATTGATGGGCTCTAATTTTATTTCACTGTTGAACTGAAAATCCACATAAACATATAATGATAGATAGCAGTGACATGCAGTCATTGGAGGCAGGTGAGGCCTGGCCTCACCTGCCATCATGAAAAGAAAAAAGAAATAAGTGGTTATATTTAAAAAAATAAATAAAAAAGAACCAAAAAAAGAAATAAATAGCTATATTTAACCTGTGATTTGTACTATAGATTTATTTTTAATTTAACTTTGCCCATTTTAAAGTAATTTTTAATCAAAATCAATTAATTTTCGCGTTTACGAATCAGATACTGCGGAGACGCACAGTGAGGCAGGAGCTGAGTCGGCCTCACTTGGTGATTGCACTATCACTCTGCTTCTGTACTGGCACTGTGCACTGAGTCCATAACGCTGTCTCTCTGTAACGTCACTATTAAAAAGTTCAAACACATCTGCTATATGAACTAAATTTCCATAGTTTAGCTGATTGTTTTTTTAACGACTGTGTGTGTTTCTCGTGTTGAGCAGCGAGACTTAAACGGCTGTTAAAGGCACTATGTGAGGCACACAGTTCTCCTGCCTCATGGTAGGGGGCGCTGGTGATACCAGCAGTTCAGTCAGTGACAGTTAAGCTACAGTTAGCAAGTGAAATGAACATATCCTGTGGAGTATTCCCTCCGGTGGTTGTACGATGCTTTTATTGAAATTTAGCAGATCCTCTCTGCCGCATTTCTCAGTGACTCAGACTTGACACGTGTCCAGATTCTACTTCGGTCGAATATGTTTCCGTATCATTTTATTTTGTTCTTATCCGCCACAACTTAAAGGCCGATCCGTGAAAATATTGTCACACATTCGGTGACAATAGGTTTTGTCCGACAGGTTTGGTCCACTGACCATTGTAATGTTTTTTTAATGAAATGTGCTGTTTTTTTTGTGCTACAGTTTGTGTGTGTGATCAAAGCTGATGTGAGATCTTAACTGTAATCCGTTAACTGTCAATCAAATATTGAATAACAACTCTATAGATTCACACGTTTGTAAACTGATAGTGATGAAGTCTGTGCCTCACCAGACAACAACTTCACCGCACGTCACTGATAGATAAAATAGATAGAATGTTAGTGATCCCTAATAATAATAATAATAATAATAATAATACATATAAAAATAAACAAAACATGAAGCGCAAAATTCTTCATCACGTAACCCTACAGGTGGGAGTGTTTTGTATCAATCAAGTTCTTACTTCCTTACAAGGTTGGCATTTCCTATTAACACTGATATTCGCAATAGGTAAATACCATCATCGTGCAGGACGAGGCTGGCTAATCCTGCATGAATTGATGAAGCCACTTGGATAAGATGCGAAAAGTCTTTACGACAAAACTCAGTCCAGTTGACCTGATTCAATTTCCTAGACAGGCCAATATATTTTGTGTGTAAATCCAGATACACCCATGTAAAACCTGAGCAAAAATTTCTGATCACCTTGTTATAGGATACAGTGATGTAACCAAGTAGTAAGGCTACATGATGAATCAACTTCAAATTAAAATTAGATTTTTTAATTAGGACAATTTTTTAAAAAGGATAATCAACAAATTGATTTAATCTCTCTCATGTCTCTGGCCACACACCTCTAGGCTTCGGTAGGCACCTCCTCCTAACTGTGAGAGTGTTCCCCATAGTCTTTGGTATCCAACACACTAGTACAACATTGGTGTTTGCTAAGGAGAATGAGAAATTTGTGGCTACAAATATCAAATTGCTAGACTTGCAAGTAAGTTGTGTGAAAGGAATATACCTACAAAGTTTCCAATAAAGATCAAACCATTCTTTGCTATTGGAACAACCAACTTATTTCATCCCTTCAAACATTATCACACGCCAAAGTGGGAGCACTACATTGCAGTGCAGGCTGCACACAAAAATAACACTACTTAAATCACCATCCCAAATGGAAGTCAACATTTTTTGGGGATTTTGAGTTTTTGAGAGAAAAAAATTGGGATTTTTCTTCTCTCAAAATGTTTTTCTTTTCAAAGTTGTGCAGATCTACAAAGGAGGCATGGACATCTTATGTTTGTAACCTGATAACCTAAGTGATAAAGAACCAGGAAAACCTCACGTTAGTAAACCATCTCCTAGTTTTAACAATAATAACACTGGGTAAATCTAACAAAATACAATATTTTTAAGAAGGCATAATTCTCTCATTTACTTAATTTCTCCACATCGTTTGGCAGATGTAGATCCACCAATAACAGTTCTACAAATGTTTTTTAGGCCTGGTAATATTAGTGACTATAGTATCATAATAGTATGATATTTATTTTCATGGAACATTCAAGTATCTTGAACGATTATGACCAGATTATAAAGGGAAAAAGTTCCAAAAATGCTGCTTCCCGCCCTCCAGATTTGCTCATTTTTAATAGATATTCCACCTCTACTTGTGAGAAGAAATACAAGAAAATCATATATTCGAGGTGGAGAAGAATCTGGGCTCAACTCTTGGACTACAAAGAAAAAATCGTATCATATGCTCTTCTGTGTTTGCTAGAAATAAAAGTATCATCTTGGTAACCGCTTCATTGTTGTATAAAGTATAACATTCTGGCCCAAATAAAGCTGTATTTTGTCCTAATGTGAGGGGTAAAGCAGATGTCACATTTAAATAATGGTTATTGGGAATGTCCTGTTTTCAAAGTATTTCGAGTGGAGTCTGGAGATGACAGGTTAATAATAATAAGAGTAATCTGGAGTGTTGGACCCTTAAATGGATGAACACACAGGTGGAGCTGTAGTAATTCTGAAATACATCTAGCTTTGATTTATTTTAAACATTCTGTTGACTGTTCTGAAATTATTTCTCTATCTGTATGAGAAATTCCTCCGCTTGTCACACAGGCATTCAAAATAAATTATGCAATACCTCAAAATAACTGTAATTTGATGGATATGCCAGACCATTACTGAAGGACAATGATATTCTGGCTTATGTGGCATGTGATATGGCCGCTCACTGAGGTTTAGTGATGTTTACGGAGGGAGGAGGCCCTGATCAGAGTCCTTGGGGATGCCTATGGCTGTAGCTGGGACAATTATCTGGTTAGATTAGAGGCTGTGCCCACTGAGCCGGACGTGGGGGACTTCCTGTGACACAAACTGTGGAGTCCAATAATCACATCACTCTCACCCTGTCTGTCTGTGGAAATATGTGTCACATTTCTTAGTAGGTCATTGTTCTCGGTGTCGCACACACTCTTTGCAGTTGTGCCAAAAGACACCATCATGACACACTCAATGTTAACACAACACAGTTTAATATGTTGACATTTGCGTTCTTAATGTCCCTGCTCCTACCTGCCTGTCGAGCCTACAGGCATTACGTCAGAAGTAAATTATTTTCTCTCTCGCAGTGTAAAAAATATGGCTGCTGTGAAACACTGTTAACATTTCCTGTTTTTTATTTAAAATGAACGCACTGCAGACAGTGTGGACAATAGATCTACTGATGCAAACGGACGATGTAAGACATAATAATTAAGCTGTTTTCTTGTGTCTTCTTTGCTATTAAATTACTGTATTTAAATAGTTAAAATGTGAAAAATATTACTTGATTGCACATCTTCAATGTCCATTAAAAAACATACATTAACCTGTAATCAAGAGTACATTTTCTCATGTTTTTCTTCATACTTAAGCAACATTTTAAGATGAGCTCCAGAGAAATACTTCAGGAGCTGACAGTATCAACTCCTGACAGTTTCATGTGGCTGTATGATAGTTCACTGTGGCAAGCAGCCTGTTCAAATGTACGTTTGGTCCTCCTGCTACAAACCCCTTGATTTCCTGTCACACAGAGCTCCTACCTTAACCAAGACAGGCAACTTAAGCTAAATTCTATACTTAAATGAGTTGAAACACACACCAAAAAGCTGTAATAAGTGTGTGACAGACATGACAGAACAAATGCCTGTAGTAAAATGGCCCTGCTGCTCAGTTTGCACTTCATTAACATTAATTTCCTTATCAGTTCTGACCACTGAGTCATTCAGACCTTTGCTCATTTCTACAGTAAGAGCTGGACACTTATCACATGTAAATATATCAAAGTACAGGAGAAGTACTATGTTGTGTGTTTTATTGTGCACTACTGCCACTCAGACAAATTCTTTTCCTCTTACTGGACTCGTTGAGTGAAGCGACAATGTCAGAGTTTGAAAAAGGGAGGTTCACGTAACAGTGGCTACAACTGTGAACCAAGTACATAAGCTGCTCTGCCGGCCGATCTAGTCATATTCAGGCTAACAAAAGCCACAAACATGCCACTCACAATTTGCTTTGAAAACACGAGCTTACGTAGTAAAGACTTAGAGGAGGTTGTCAGAATTTCCACACAGACGCGAATGTAATGTTGATGTATTTTACAACAATTTGATACTTGACAAAATCTAAAAATAGACAATATAAGGTATAGACATTGAGACAGATCTGTACCATAATTGCATTAACTCAGTGCTTCCCAATTATATTCTGTTACGCCCCCCTCCCAGGAAGAAAAAAACGTTTGCCGGACCCCCACCCTGCCATCTATAAATACTATCAATTGTGTACAAGCATGTAATAACAACCTTATAAGTAGGTCCTCTGTTATGGTGTAGGTTTGCTTTGGTACATCACCTTCTATAATGCAAACATGCTCACTGGTTTAAGTACATTCTCCAAGTGGGATGATTGTTGGTTGGTCACGTTTTCACCCAAAAAATCCAAGTGTCTTATCAGTATGATTGGGGTGTACTATCTTTCACCTTAATTTGTTTGGTTTTATGCTGTCCACTGCCAACATTTTCAGACCCAAAATCCACCAGTCTTTCCTCGTCTCCCACCGTAGTCACATTGAAGGCAAAGCACTACATATGCCTCGTCGTGTTTCCTCGTCCTAGCTTTCGAGAAGTCGATTGTCTTATTATCGCTGCCTCCCTCCACCTTTCTTTTCATCCCAGTTAAATATGCACACAATGTGTGACAATGACTGTACCACTTCCACCTACTGTAGTGGATGTGCAATTACACTTTATTCTAGTACGGCAAAAAAAAAGCATGTTCCCCAGAAGCACACGTTCCCCCCAGGGGAGTGCACCCCCACGATTTGAGAAGCATGACATTGACTGAACGTGTGCAAGTTGTCAGAGAGCAGAAAAGGGTGTGCCTTTATAATCACCCAATCACTTTGACACAAGACAATCAAAGTTGACTTTTAATGGCCTCCACAGGGCTAATCTCTTAGAAAATCCACTTACAAAACTATTTACCCAACCCTTCTGACAGCAGTATAAGATGTGTTCAGATCCTGGAGAAAAGACATTACTACTAAAACACATTTACAGGTTTACAGACACCTTAAATGGTAAAATGGTAAATAAACTTATATAGCACTTTTTGACATCCTTGCAGTGCCCAAAGCACTTTACAATGGCCTCACATTCACCCATTCGTACACCATAACCACTGGGAACAATTTAGGGTTCAGTGTCTTGCTCAAGGACACTTTGACATGTGGACAGTCAGATTCAGGATTTGAACCATTGACCCTTCAGCCATTGGACAACCCAGTCTACTAACTGAGCCACAGCCACCCTTAAGAATCAGGTCACCTGCAAAATCTTTATCAGTTCTTTGACTATTCCCAGGATGCTTCTGAACCCACATATCAAAATGCATCCATATGTGGGAGTTGGTGCTCATCTCCATCAAGAATTACTTAGTAGCTGTGGGAATTTCTGGCACTGAAAATCACGTTTTGCAATGTATTTTCCTACGGTGAAAAGCAAAAGGACACCAAGTCTGAATGTACAAACACAGGTAGTCCTAATCGTGACAATGAGCCAATCTGAAGTTTCTGAAAGCCTCCAGGCTGTTAAGAGTCAAGTGTTGGAGTCTGTGAGGTGAGCTGAAAAGGCGATAAAATTAATTGAGATGTGAAATTTAAAGTCCTCTCTAATAACTTCAAAAAACTAAACTAAAACACGGGGGCAGACAAATTTAATATACACTGAAATAAAATACTACTATTGTGAAAAATAGTGTTTGAATGGCTTTAACTGAGATGCACTGACCTAAAGTATTTCAGTATGAGCATATTTCTTAATGTGTATAGAAATTAGGGCCGTCAAAGTTAACGTATGAATGCAGATGAATCTATCGTCATCACAGATTAGATTCACAGATTAGACGTTCAATAGACATTCTGTTATTTTTATTCCTGCATATTTTATTTGAAAGTAAAAAGATAATGAAGAATCTGTCTGTCTTTCTGTCCAGTTTAACAAATTGGTTCTGGACAGAGTTCAATCAAATGGATAATTTTTTTTTGGGGGGGGGGAGTATTCTAAGGAGAATCCTGAAATAAAACAAAACAGGAAAAGATCCTTCTCGTGGCTATGAAATATATTCCGAAGCTAAAACCACAGAGTGCACTTTCGACCATTAGTTTGCCAGAGGCAGCAAAGAAATCACTGAAAATAATTAGAATAGTGGTGGCTGTTTTTTTAATGACTTGTGTTTAATTTTTTAACAAAAGCCTAAACATGTATTAGCGAACGGTTGTGGTTTACAATAATTACAATTTCTCTTTTTTTCTGTCCAAATATAATTAATGTGGCCTGTGTCGGAAAAGTCCAAACTCTTGATATTTATTGGGGACATCTCACACACGGAGAATCGGTTCACATACATGTTTCAGTTGGAATGCTTTCTCAGATTGTTCTTACCTCAGGTGGGCTGATATTGAAAGCCTCAGCTATTTTCGTATAAAGTTCCTTGACGTTGGTGAATCCCTCGATCCTGCCCGTGGGACTTCCGTGGGCTAGCTGCGTGTGGAACACCAGCTTGGGCCGCAGGTTGGCAGGTGGAGGGGGGAGCCCGGCGCCGTTCACCGTGGATTTACCCAGGCTCCCGGCACCTGCGTGTCCACCGCTGACCTCCTCGTTGTCCACCAAATGCTCTTTCGTCGACTTGTTTTTCTTCCTCCATGGTCCCAGGGGCATTTTTTTTTACTTCGTGTATGTTTCGACGTGGGGGGAGAAGAAAGTCGCTGCTATTACATTTGAAGTAGCTAACCTGAGGAGTTCCTAGTCAGTTCCTTATTTACTTCCTTAATGTCTTCCTCCGCAAACACCTTTCCTTCCTTTACCTGTCTTTTACAGCAGCCGAGGTTTTGACGCGGTTCTTCGACAGTGACTCAAACCTGGTTTCGCAAATAAATGCTGTAAATATTCAACAGGTAGGTGGTTGGGTAGGCCTGCGGGATAAACTCTGTCACAACCTGCTGGCTGGTTCTCTCTCCGGCTAACAATAGCTGCTCTGTTTTTCCCTCAGCGTGCTCTGGGACGCAGGCGCAGTGGGACCCATCCCGGACTCCGCGGGGGCAGGAGGTCCGGGCTCAGTGCACCTGTCCGCTGTCAAAGCAGCGCCCCAATTCATGCAGATTTGATCAATTGTGCTCAACACTCAGCTCGCTTTCAGAGAGAGCAGCTCAAGTTTCATCTAACACCTCTCCTAAATGTCTCCACTTGAACATCTGTGTCTACCTCAAAACCCTGCCACTTTGCACACATTGTAAATCATTGTAAATACTGCCACTGGAGCTGCTGCTGATGTCCATTTTCACACCTATTTGTAATTACTGTCACTTATTTTTTTGGCACTTTGTTCTACTTTTTATACTGCCTGTACAGAGAGAGTGAAGTCAAGCCAAAGTCAAATTCCTTGTTTGTATGTACAAACCTGGCCAATAAAGCTGATTCTGATTCTGATGCTGACCAGCCATTATTTAGAACTACCTCAAGGGTGTATACAACGCATAGGTCCATTATAGTGATACCAGATAAAGACAGAAATGAGAAGTGGATCGAGGAATCACCTTTGAGGAACAGTTATGGAGGGACCTGTGTGGAGATGGAATCACCTCTACTTAAAATACTATAGACTGATCCAGTTCAACTTCCTCAATCAACTGAATATTACCGCACATCAATTGCATAAATATAAGAAATGTATCACCTTTGTGCTTTAGGTGTGGTACAGGAGAAGGAGTATTCCTTCATTCTACATGGCAGTGTGCTAATTTGCAGGAGTTTTGGCAGGGGGTATGTTAAAGTCTATGCAATATTCCTCGTTATCGTCATCAACTCCAGGACTTCAATCATGTTTACTGTATATATTGTCTATGTTGTGCAGGAATTTCAATTTTGTTATACATCTGCTCTGCCCTTTTTTTTCTACTCTGTGCCACTGCTTTATGACATTTCGTTGCCAGACCATTGGTCTGGACAATGACAATAAAGGAAATCTGAATCTGAATCTGATATCCATGGTGTCACATTTCCACCGGACCTTGAAGCCTGTCTTCTAGAGAATCTAACCAAGTTCAAATTGTCTAAGCGTGCTAGGAAACTGACAGAAATTCTGTTGGCAATCACTAAAAAAATTTATTGATGGAAATAAGAAAATGGAAATAAGATGCCCCCCTTCCAACCAATATGTGGTTAGAAGAAGTCAACAGTTGTGTGTCCCTGGAGAAAATAACCTACTGTATGCAAAAAAAGAAGTAGGACATTTTACAAAATACGGTAACTATTTTTAAACTACATGGTTAATTTACCAGTACACTACATTGGTTAAGGTTTCTTCTATACTTGAGCAGGGCCTGTAGGACTTATGGTGTGAGGTCATCTGTCTCTCAGGGACTCTTTTGGTTCACTTTTTTTTTTTCACTGTACCCGTTTTTTTGTTTCTTTTCTTTGTTCTGTTTCACCTGCTGTCTCTTATCCACCATTGTGGGTCAGGAGTGTTGTCTTTGGTGTATGAATGTAGCTGTAATGCTGTCTAATAAAAAAGTTTAATCAAACATGTTAAAAGTGGATTAAAAGTGTGTTTAAGCATCAGCCTCCATGTGTTCCATATTGTACATCGTTACCATGTCAGTAGAAGCATCAGGATTTGTGTTATCCCAATATTACTAAAATAGCTCTCTCCATAATATTTACAGCAGGGCTGTCAAATGTGTGACCTGGGGGGCCAAAACCAGCCTATCAAAGGGTCCAGTCCAGCTTGTGAGACTAATTTGTTAAATACCCAAATTATACTGAATATATCTTGAGTGGATCGGGTAAGTAAAATAATAGCATAATATAATAACCTTTAAATTATGACAATTCCAAAGTTTTTTCTTTAGTTTAGTGTAAAAAAAGTAGAATTACATGAGAATGTGGGAATATTTACAATTTCTCCACAGTTGGATAAAGAAAGTAATATGTCAGTAAGTAGAATTTTAACAATATTCTTCCAATTACTTAATGTTTTGTGTCTCTGTAGATTCACTGTGATCTGTAAGCTGAAGTATAATATTGGTAAAACTGTACTTGACTTTTTTGCACAAAGACAAAAATGTTGAGTTTTTAAAAAATGTATAGGTCATTATTCAGTTTTGATTTTTTTATGAGTCTGGCCCACTGTTGGGTTGTATGTGGCCCCTGAGCTAAACAGAGTTTGACACCCCTGATTTACAGGGTTGCAAACTATTAAGCATAAAAGTTATTTGTTTATATTAATTGAGATCTTTTGTCTCAGACATTACATTTAATCCAACACTTTCAAAATGCAATACAGGTAAACCTTGTTTAAATCCTAAAAATGTATGCAGTAAACTATGACTGACATTCGTAAATAGGGCACCTCATGGGTTTTAAAGAAGAGTATTTCCACCTCGAGTGTGACCCCTGAACAACACAACGTGTACTTAATGACATTTATGAGCTTTTACATTTTTTGGTACATGTTTTCACCAAGCTGGATCAGGTGAGCAGGCTATTCAGCTTCTTTGGAAATAAATATTGACAGTAATAGTATTTTTTTAAATTACAGCAAAACTATTGACATTTATTAAGGGTTCATTTATTAAGGGTCCTTGCCATTTCATGAAAATGTGTTTGCATGTTACTTCTGTAATGCCTATTTTGGCTTTAACTCAGCTTTACAAACTTTTTTAAGGTACACTTCCTATTAACTTGAAACATAATGAGCTAAAAATCTTGGCAGCCAAGTGCCCTTCTCTATTTGACATGGACCCACCCCACTGTGGGGCCCTGAGTCATGATGAGTGATGTGGCGTCCCCTGGTGGATAAACATAAAGGGCTGTGTGTTGGCAGCTGCTGGACAGCAACTGAATCCAGAAAACTATATTTAAACTGCCATAGTTTAGTAGTTAGTAACTTACTCTAAGCATTCAGTTCAGTCAAAATGCTTTAATGTTGATCTCTGCACATAAGAAAGACTATAGGGATCAGATTTACAACAGCAAAATATTCACATTTGACTACCAAAATATAATTCTCCGACGCAGTGGCGGCTCGTCAATAGAGGGCGTTTGGGGGCGCTGCCCCACCTGTCTCACGTGAAGAAGAAGACAATCGGAATCACATAAAATAATTTTGCAAAAGTATTCATATTTGAGTAAACAAGCTATACAGAATGTAGCCCATGAAAATAATCTGCATCCAAGTGTAGTTTAAAAATGTTTTCGATCATTTAAACAACAGTCATGTGACATGTTTCCTGTTTGGGGGCGCAAAAATCCAAGAGCATTTAGCTCCACTTCAGCTCACAACATGTGACCTCCAGTTATAGCTTGGGTTAGGATTAGGTTTAGATAGAACTTTATTAATCCCCTGGGAAAGTTCCTCTGGGAAATTATTGATTGAAAATTATTATTGGTTTAGGTGATGCTTCTCCAGAAGTGAAGCTCACGTAAATTAAGTTAGCATTGGGTGAAGTTTCTCTGGAAGTGGGGTTTATGTAGAATTAGATTCGGGGTTAGCGTGAGGATTAGGATGACATTTGTCTGGAAGTGGAGTAATATTACTTTATTGTACAAATGTGGCAGGATAGTGGGCAACACTACTAGCTTTACTCAGGGAGGCTGGGGTTCAGATCCCAGAACAAATGTTATCATTGCTGTGTTTTAGCCCTTACATTGTTTTTATTTTGATTTTTTTAATGTCATGCAATCTATCTGCAACTTCACCAGTGGTCTAAGTGCATTGTCCATACAATCAGTGCAAAAGACACTTGTCTGGGACATGCCTGACTTTTAACAATAGTCATAGAAAAATGTGCATGTTTGAAGAATAGACAGGTGAAATTTACATATAAAAATAGTTACAGTGCAGCTAAAAATTGCCTTGAACTGACTTGCCCCAACAAAAAGTAATTTCACCAGCCACCACTGCTCTGGAGTCATCTCTCGAACTGTAGAGAAGCCACTTTGTGTAATAATACTATACAGACTGCACACCGATTATAAATAGACCGAAATTGTATTAACAGTTGAATACAGAATTCATTAAATGTTTCTCTATGACTGAACAGCTCAAAATCAGTTCATATAGAAATATTTATTTAAAGCTCCAAGTCTATCTTAACATATAAGTTTCTAAAATGCACAAATGTTGATCCAATTATACTAACTGAAATGCCTCTGTGAACCACATTCCTCCTTAATAATCTGTACACCCATTTTAAGACAGCTGAGGAAACAAACATAAACAGTTAAAAAATAAGAGATGAAGTGTATCCTAATGAAAAATCAGTTTTGTGCTGTTTGGCACCACAGTTCTCCGTAGGATTAGTGGGGTTTAATTTTTTTGGAAAGAGATTTTCAAATGCAAGAAACAAAAAGATAAGTGACTGTGGAAAACACCCACATAGTACATAAAGTGTGTAATGTCAGTCTCGGATATCAGCCCCAACAGTCTTTCACTTGCACTTACACCAGCTTGGCAGCATGCATGGTATTTATAAAAAACACCAATTAGTTCAAAAATAGAAATGACACATTGTCAGTAGAGCTCCATCTGTGAACTGTTAGGACTGTCCTTGTGTGTACGTTCATGTGTGTGTTGAGTAACAAGTGTGAGAGCTGTGTGCCATGCGGCTATCACACCTCCATGTCCATGTCCTTCGTTCCTAAGCAGGTAAGTGCCGCTTCAGGACATCCTTGGCGTTGCCAGGCAACGTTTCAGGAAAGTTGACATCAAACTCCACCACCAGATCTCCTCTCTGCTCTGGGTTTTTGGGGAATGGGAGACCCTGTCCAGCAACTGTCTTTCTCATGCCAGGCTTGACGACATCTGTGATCTTCATGTTGCAAGTCTTTCCATCTATTGTTGACACCGTAACCGAGCATCCACACAATGACTACAAAGACAGGAAAATGGAAGTCGGAATGAGAATCAAGAGAAAAAGAACAACCTACATATGACATGTTCTGTAGGCAGAACTACAAAATGAGAAGTTTTCACTGTTATGAACTCCAGCTAAGTAAAGATTATACACTGTATTTGCGCAATGCACACAAATTGACGTACAAGTGGTTAAAATGTTATTTTAGGAAGGAAAGTGTGAGTAACTGTTATGCCATCAAAAAAAATCAATATCATCACAAAATCCCACACAATTATTGATAGCCCAGGTTTACTTTAACCTCATCCATAGATATTTATATGTGGATGGGAATAAACACTAATGGTACAAAGAATAACCTGTTGGAAAAATCTGTTGAAGTCCAAGGAGGTGTTTCGGTGAGAAGACATGAAAATTGTGACATTTGATGATGATGAAGTAGTGGATGAAAATGACTAGCAGCATAGGTTTGTATAGGTCGTCATTAATGGGGTTTCCTCTGTTTTTTTTATTTTTAACTGAGATTTGATTACATGAATGAATCAACTCTTTGGACAGTATCATGTGTACTAAGGATGATTTTTAAAAATGTTTTTCTCGAAGCCTTAGGAGTAAATCAACAAGTGGTCTTCAGTGTGTTGTCATGGAGATAGATCAGCTGTCATGTGACACTGATAATGTTGACGGTGTACAAAATAGACTTAAGTAAAGCAGAATGTAAATAAAAAGATAGAAGGTAGGGCTGCACTCTGTAGTGTTTCAGCATTGTCGCTGCAACACATGCACATTAGTCACATTATGCTGATGTGCATCTTCAACTAAGGGAAATGAACATGAGTAGTGACTAAGAAAAAATGTTGAAAACGATGATTTTCACTTCAGAGGAATATTCACTGGATGACCACGTTTAGTCTCCTGAAACCAAATACATGGTTCTGGCTAAAAAAAAAATGTTTTCAGGTTTTTTAAATTATTTTACTGAGTGCAGACGCTCTTCTACAAAATCACCTCAAACAGGACTTCTAGGACTGAGCTCTTGAAATCATGCATTGTTTAAATATTATGACATACATATATTTCAGATAAAGATCAGCGTTGCAATGTCAGCATATGGCACAATGTTGCGTGAAGACTATTTTGTCACGCTGTTGTACCTTTCATCAAAAATGCAATAGCATTCGTAACTGTCCTGTTTTTTAATACTAAAAAATAAATGGGATTAGAAGCTGATTTCAGTCTTCTCATATTTCAGTTCCATCTCGTATTCCGAGACCAAGCCTTTTTCTCTCTCTCTCTGGTTTTTGAGGAGTGTAGGAGGAACCATATAAGTACATTTTGCACAATGTGTGTGTGTACGAATGTGCGCACGTAGGCGGCTACTGCCTCTGTGCCCTCCCTGTGACACAACTTCTACTTCTCAATTCTGATGATCCAGTTGCATAAAGTGTGTGTAGTTTGTTACTATGCCCATTCAGTACACATGTACTTTCTCATGAGAAAAAAAAAAAACTTATAAGGGAGACCACCTACAGTTTTATTGATTGCAGCCAGGCATTGAAGTGACAGTCTCAACTAAACTGGAGCTTGTACTGAAACAGCCATATGTGTGACTAATGTATCAGACACTATTTATACTCCTATGTCCTCAAAAAATAGATTGCCTCACCTGTCGTAAGCTCACACGAACAGGATACACAATGTTTGACCCTTCCCGCCTAAAATGTGGGTGTGGCTTGTCCTTGATGACGAAAACAATGTCAGCAGGGATAGTGTTGGGTGACTCATCTCCCTCCCGTGGGAATGTGATCTTGGTTCCCTCTTTCCAGCCCCTTTTGATCTCGATGGTGAGAATTTTATCTTCCGTGCGCATGGTCCTGCCATCTGGATTCAGCCTTTTGCGAGAGATTTTCATCCGCTTGGTGCAGCCGTGGAAGACCTCCTCCAGGGTCACCCTAAGTTCATGGACAATGGCTGGGTCCTGCTTTCGACGCTGCTGCCCTCCGGGACCAACATGGCCATCTCGTGGGAATCCGTTTAGATTGAAGCTGGTGAAAGAACCAAAGGGGTCATTTCCATCCACGTCCATGTCATCGTCGTCTCTGCCGTTGTTTGCCTTACGCCCAAAGAACATTTCAAAGGGGTTTGATCCACCAAAGAACGTTGCGAATGTGGCATGAGGGTCCCCGTGGAAGGTGTAGGTGAAGGTGTTGCCTGGCCCATCACCAGTAGGTCCACTTCCTCCCTTCAGACCTGATGAGCAACAGAAATGAGTCATCAGTGAGATAGCTTTTTGCCAGCTGATCCATGACAATGAATAATCTGACTCCTTGATGGATGCAAACAAGATACAGTATTTTGTGTTTTATTCTAGTAAATTTGGAATGTACCGATTGGGAACTTCTTGGCTAATTCCAATACGTGTAATCCAAGAGGCCAAGAGCAAGTATTGACAAAGATACAGTAGTATTATTTGGGTTTTGTTTTTATTATTTGGTTAGTTTTTTACTCATTGTGTTCCAAAGAAATAAAGCCATTTTTATTATATGAACAAGTAGCTGAGCTGTTTAGAGTCTTTAAGGCCATCATCGCAGTAGCTTTGAAAGAGAACATGTTCATGAACCATGATTACTGCACAGCCGATATGGGCTGTCTGATACACGTCAGTCAACCAGGCCAGTATAATCTGGTACCAATATTCATCTCTATATCTGTGTCCTCACAGGTACTGAGTTACTCTGTCAGTGAAAATGTTTATCACCATTTCAGATTTTTATTCTTTTTGGATTCCTGTCAAAACACAATTACACTAAGTACACTGCAGCATCATTCGTGCAAAAACCACATTATTATATCAAGCTGTTAACATGTTTTTTAATGCCATATATTTTACAACCTGGACTAAAACGGCCTGACATTACAAACTACAAAACAGTAAATGACATAATCAAATAGAGGTTTTCTCAGACACCCTTTTCCTTGTCTTTTGTAAGATAGGCGTCTTACTGTGGAAGTACTGTCGTGAGTTTGTCCTTAAAATGAAATGTACAGAACTGGAGGCCCTTGTTCTGCTAAACCGCTGTTATTTTTGTCTCTTTTTTTGCCTGCTGATGTGTGACTTGAATTAAAGCCAGATGTTCGTTATATCTATATTTCACGTTAAGGACATTACTACAAAATGATGACATCCAGATCTTTCAAAAAGGCACACGTACCTTCCTCTCCGTACTGGTCATAAATTTCCCTTTTCTTTGGATCACTGAGGACTTCATATGCCTCGGCGATTTCCTTGAATTTCTCCTCGGCGGCTGCAGACTTGTTTTTATCCGGATGCCATTTCAGAGCCTGTTTTCTGTAAGCCTTTTTAATGTCATCTTCTGTCGCTCCTTTAGAGATACCCAGCGTTTTATAATAATCTTTACCCATTTTCCCCGCAAAGGAAGAACCAACCGACAATCAGACTAGGACTAGGGTTTGGTCGTGTGGAGCTCTGTGTGAGTGCCGGACTGCACCGGGTACTGGACCGGGTACCGGACCGGGTCTGGTCTAGTCTGGTCTGCTCGACGGATGTGCGGTGACAGCAGTTTAGGCGGGCTCGGTCCGGACTAATTGTACAATGAACGGTCCCAGACGGCGGCTCCGTGCACGATCAAGACCATTTAGAGGCGGTTAGTCAACACCGCGGACCTTCTGCTATTTATCCCTGACTGGATGACCCTCTTTAAATAGACCAGCTCCCTCCTCTGCATCCCCGGAACCGACAAACAAGCCGGCCATGCACTGCCTATCTGAATCCGGTGGGAGTCAACAGAATAAAATAACTAACCGGTGATGCAGACTCTGATAGCTACTGCTAAATGAATTCATATACATCACAAGTAAAATAAACCATTGCTTGTTTAAACAGTACTAAACGTGTATTTGTGTTGATTCCATAACAAACAGTATATGTTTTTTAGTAATATTTTTTTTTAGATTTTTCATTCGACAATATTAGAGTTACATTCATACAATAAGACAACATTCACAACCCGCAATGACAAGATCAGAGACAACACACAAAAACAAAACAAGACAAAACAAAGAAGGAAAAACAAGTTAAAAAAAAAACCTAACTGAAATGCGTGAGTTGCAGAGACTAATAAAGGCATATTCAATTAAATTCAATATGTTGACCTCACACCTAAGTCCAACAAGCCCTTATCGGGCATA
>JAPTHA010000010.1:18008807-18031143 GCA_029814585.1 Gymnapogon annona | reverse complement strand
AATCGGTTTCTAACCTGAAAGAAACAGCTGACGAGTAGTAACACTTTGGATTTAAGACAAATGAGCGCATGAAGCACAGGACTTCAGTGAGCTGCTATGAAGATGTGTTTGAAAAGAGTTTGCGCTAAACGCGAAGTTCTTTAGTCTTGGAGTGGCGCCCCTGCAGCAGGTGGCGCCCTAGACCATTGCCTAGTTTGCCTACGCACAGATCCAGCCTGGCACCAATGTTAAATGATACATTTAGCAGTACATTTTAAAAACCAAATTCCTTGTCCCTTTTTTAAATGCCTCACTCCTGTTTTAGTCATGTGAATGATAAAACAGTGGAGTGCATTTGACTCTTCGCTCTCTTCTTATTGTTTCAGGTTTTGAAGGTGAGGCTGAACCTGCAGCGGATTGGCACATACCACGGTTTCCTGTCATGTGCCCAAACTATTTACAGAAATGAGTCTATATCCTCCTTTTACAGGGGATTCAAACCAAGCATCCTGTGTATGATTCCTTATGCAGGTGTAGAGTGTGCAGTTCATCAGGTTAGACTGGACAGAGATCATACACGAAATTATGTACTTGAGATCATACATGAAATTCTGCAATACATGTGCACTATCTTTAAAAATGCCATCATTTAATGCTTTCTTTCTTATTGCAGTCAATCATGAATTGGGCAAAGAGTGATCCTGCTTACAACAGTGAATCCAAACTGTTTTTCTTCAGTTTTGTGGCCTTTGCTTCTGGACAAATAACCAGTTACCCACTGGCTGTGATCCGAACTCAACAGCAAGCTCAGGGTACTATGTGCATTTCATCTGATCCTATAAAGAGTATTTCAAAGTTTCATATTACATTTTAATTGTCATTATTTGTCTTGTTTTCCAGCTTTCAACTCATGTGCACGTGCAACCTCAGGTGTATTACAAGGACTTATTGGGATCTATGACAATCATGGATTTAAAGGATATTACAATGGCATGGGAGCCAGCTTTGTCAGAGCCATCCCATGTGCTTTGATCAACTACACTTTAACGAGAAAATTTGAGAATGTATTTTCCTCAATTGAGTTATGAGTGTTTGCAAAGAGTTTGATTCCCATGTGTTCAACTATTTCTTTTGCAGAACACAGTCAAATGACTGAAATTCTGAAGTGCTGAAACTCTGAATCTAAATCTGAGCAATTACATATTTGTTTTATAAGCGTGGTTCCAGATTTTTATACTTCAACTACGAGTCATTTTTAAGCTTGGTAGCTAATGATGTACCACTGGCTGAGACCATCAGACCAACTCTTTGTCAATGGATGCACTACACATTTATGAGTCTGGATGCATGGTTATCATGAAGTATAAAATGGAACTAAGTAGCAATATCCCAAACACGGTAGTTTAATTAGTGTTTTACAATGTCAGCTGTGAAATAAACTTTTTACATGGGTTGGTGTGATTATTCCCATTAATCAGTGAAGTTGATTTGGACATTTGATAAAATCAAAGCTTACAGGACAGTGGAGACTAATTTGTACATTTTAACGCTTGCATGAAGCAAACTTCAGAGTTTGCTGAGCTAGTCCAGTTCTCTAAACAAATATTATCATTGGAAACTTTAATATTCCTGTGGATGATGACAATTTAATGCATTTATGTCATTACTAGACTCTATAGGTTTTGAGTCAGCATGTACATAAACCTTGTACATTGCTTTAGCAACACGCTTGACTTAGTCCAAAATTATGCAAGTAGATAGATAGACTTTGTCATTGTACAAATACAATGGGAGAAGTGTGGCACTCTCCACCCACAGTGCAGAAATACAATACAAAAAAATCATCAGTTTTGTTGACGACCAACCTAGCGTTGGTTAGGAATATGCTCGGTAGGGCCGGTTTGAGTGGCTGCCTCCTTAGTCTGACTAGCAGGCCCGCTCTACATCCTTGCTTCTGTTTCTGCTTGCTGCACCATCTGCGCTGCCTTCCAGGCTTTACAACAAACCAGAGAGAACTTGCTAGTCTAGCTATAACTGGCAGTATGTTGTGGGTCTGCTGGAAGTCGAACTTTTTGTCAATCTTGTACGTACAGAAGTGCACAGATGTCATGCAGGTAAAAAAAAAAATTCCATTCATCTTTCCACCTGCTCCAGTCTCCGTTCTCCTTGCCCATGCGCCGAACGTGACGTAAATCAAAGTCATACACCAACTAACCAGCACTGAGGCATCATGGGAGGTCTCCTTTAAACTTGTTCGGATGAGTTGCTCTTCAAACGAGAAGAGCAAGTTATATTTTTCACCTCTGTCGCAGTTCTGCATTTCCATAGGTATGCGTATCCGATGCTCATCAACTTTGCAGTCGTGTCTTAATCCATTTGCACATAGTTTCATAGACACAAAGCCATACATAAAATAACAACAAACTCAGAGGTAGGGAGCTCCGAGTTGCTGTGTCTGTGTGTGCCGCCATCTTGGAACATTTTTTTTGCATGCCACTTATAGGTATGAGCACCAGTGGGCACCAGTGGGTTGTGTCAGGAAGGGCATCTGATGTAAAAACTCCTGCCAAACCAAATATGCAAATTGGTTTTCCCTTACGGAAGGGAAAAAAAGCCGAAAGAAATAATCATCATTACTAGATATATGTTGATATATATGATCCAGACAGCTGTCAACATACCAACATATCATGTTGAGAATCATTACAACCATTACTTCATGGAATCTGACAAATCACTATTCATCCAGAGATAAGTAGAATTTACAGACCCTATAGACCCCATTGGATCTGAAATTGTTGACTCTCCTCACAGTAATTGCTGCTGTCACTGTCTTGTAATGACTGTGGAAATGAAAAAAATCTTGCCCAATAAAGGGATAAGCAGGGTCTTGTGAATGAAAAGTTCACAAGGTATTTATTGTGTGAATCATAGGGTGCCTGTGAAGTCTGGACACATAGGATAATTGGATATTTAATCCAATTGTTGATTATTAATAGTTTTCCCCCCATAGGTAAGGGTGGCTTTGTCAAAGGAAAAGTTGAGTTGGTAGTTCTCAGTGTCTTTGAATGATCATATCCAAAGATAGCAGACAAACGTATCCAATTATCCGATGTGTCCAGACTTTACAGAGAGTTAAGTCTGGACACAGACTTTACTGTCTGTAAAGTGCATGTATGTACAATACTTATTTGTTTTGTCAGTTGAATAAACTCTCAGCTGATCCTGCACATGAAATTAGACACCATGGCAACGTGAACCTTTTGTTTATCTGTTGCTAGGTACTTCAATGGTGATTCTATGATATCCATTAATTCATCTTCTGAACCTACTAAACCTGCTGAACCTGCTGAACCTGTAAGAACTGGTGTCACTGAATCTATCCCAGCTACCTAAGAGCAAAGGCAGAAGCTATTGGTCCTTATCTACTTGCTGTTTTACCTACTCACTCGACCAAAAATATGTAAGTATGCCATTTATGTCTTCATTATTTGTTTTCACAGGCTTACATATGTGAAGCTACAGAAAAATGTCCACGTCTGTGGACAGTGTAGTGATTATTATTAGGCAATGGCTTTGTCACAGTACTGTGGCATGAAAATTGGTATGTCTATTACCATCAAATGTTAGCATTTATATTTGAGTCAATCATGGATACTCTTACATTTAGTCATTAGCCTCTTGTTGCCCAAGTATTGTGGATATATTATGGATTCATGTAGATATTATGGATATTATGGATATATATGTATTGTGGATGTATGTACATTCTTCACTGCATTTTTTATGCATTTTGTTTCCACTATTGTGTTGTGATGGGAGAAACAAATGAATGAAATAAGATGTTAACGATATGCGTAGTATATAGTATAGAATAAGAATAATTGCTCTAGGGGGGGCGTCAAACATGTGGCCTGGGGGCCAAATCCAGCCAGCCAAAGTGTCCATTCCGGTTTGTGAGATTGAATTGAATTGAACTGAATTGAATATACCTCTATTTGTCCCGCGAGGGGAAATTTCACACACAGCAGCAGAATACAAAGAGTAGAAAAAAAGAACAGAGCAGAACAGATACACAACATGTTGATTTCTTGCACAACATGGACAACAAAGACAGTATACATGATTTAAGTCCCAGAGATGATAACGAGGGGCCGTTAATGCATCCTCCAGAGCAGAGAAACTGCAGTGAAAAGTCCTTGCAGCCGCCGCTAGCATATTTCAGCTGCTATGAACTTGTCAAATGAAAAAATTCCACTAAAAATATCTCATGTACAATAGACAAATAAAATAATAGTATAATATCCTATAAACAATAACAATTCCAATCTTTCGTATTTGACTTACTCTGAAAAATAATTATATGAAAATATTTACAATTTTTACTATATATATATGTATATATACATTCCTGGGGAATTGTAAATAAAATGTTTCAGTTATAGAATATATTTCTATTGTTATAGAAATATATTTCTACAACTGTAATTTTATTCATGTTGGCTGGCTGGATAGCTCAGTCGGTAAGGCACAAGGGTGGTGCACAAGGATCGGGGTTTGAGTCCCGTGGTGAGCATCCAGTGTGGGTTCTTGGGCAAAGACCCTTCATGCTACTGCCTACAATTGTAGCCACAAGGGGCCTGTGTCTCATTGTGCCGGTCCCAAGCCCAAATAAATGCAGATAAAAACTCCTGCCAAATCAAATATGTGAATTGGAAAGCCAAAAGAAAAGTAGTTAGTAATTCTATCAATATTCTGTCAGTTATTATATGTCTGTTCTTTGCTGTGCTGCACGTGTGTAAAGGGAAAGTTGAGACATAAAATTGATAAAACTGAACTTTAACTTTTATGTAGTAAATTTTAACACACAAACGTTAAAGTTAAATCAAAATTTAAGTTAAATCTAAAGTAAAGTTGAATCAAAATTTTTGTCTTCGTTTTACCAGCTAAAATGTTTTTTTTTTAAAAAACGTATAGGGTATTATGCTATTTTTTAACTGGTCTGGCTCACTTGAGATCCTATAGGGCTGGACGTGGCCGCTAAACTAAACTTTGACATCCTAAATGATCTACACGCATTTTATGGCGTTCTTTGCTCTGTGCCTTTCTAGCCAATCAGAGGCAAGAAAGGCGTTACCTTCCCCTACCCTCCTGTGTTTCCCAAATTCGCTTACGGGGCCGCCTCTCGTAATTGAAACCCGCCATCTTGTTGCATCGAAGAGGAGAAGAGTAGAGCAGATATGGCGGACTACAGCAGCGTGGCTCCCCCGTCCTCTAACGCAGGTGGCGGAATGAATGATGCCTTCAAAGATGCTCTTCAGCGAGCACGACAGGTAAAAAGCATATAATATTAGATATTGCAATAGCTTATACCACAGATCACTGGTAAACTGTATGCTTTAGCTTTCTGCTGGGAACTGCCGTATCACGCCAGGCTATGCTAAGCTAGCGAAGGATGACTAGATACAAAATGGTAAAACACAAATCAGCGGTGCGCACGTGAGTGGTCCGGGATCCAGTTATGGATAGTTAACATAAAAACTGTAGGTTTTGGTCCAAATGTGTTATTTATGTAGGGGTACGAGTGAAGTTATATTGGAGGTGAAAGCTTTCCTTTGTTGGGTCAGACTTCCGGATGTAGGCCCCAGTCAGGCTAGCGTGTTCATCCGCGCACGCTACGCACACCAAATTAACGGAACGATTTTTTCTTTCTCTGTTTTCTGTTTCAGATCGCAGCAAAGATCGGTGGGGATGGCGTTGCGGCAGCTCCAACAAACGAATTTGGCTACGGAGGTCAGAAAAGGCCCTTGGAGGACGCTGGTGGGTATTTTCCCATGCCTAACCTCAATATCGGTCAGTGGCTTAAATTGATTTAATGCAAGTCTTTTGAGTTATGCTTGCCTGTATGTTTTTTTTAAGAAGTAACAAAATGTAATTAAATAGATATGTTTACAAATTAAAGTTGGGTTATTATTGGTATCACTTATAGTAATGGTTTTACAGCTAAATGTAATTGTAATAATCGTCATTCTTGTCATATATTACTATCATAATTATTGTAATGTCAGTGGTGTTGGTCAACATGCGTTATTTAATTGTAATTTTTTTACCTTTTGTATGATCATCTAGCTTCACAGATCACGGAAATTTTACAATATTATGTCAGTTATTAAAATCACTTGATCTCAAAAGATAGGGTTTTTTAAAGATGATGTTCTAATAATGTTTACTCATCTGGTATATTTCAGGTCTCCCAGATTAAGTTTCAACATGCATTCACTGATTGAAACTGTTTTACATAAAGATAGGGAACTTGAAGGAGCTTGTCTTTAACTTGTGTTAGTAAACAGCATGTGACTTTTAGGAATAGTGTGTTTCATTAGTGTTAAATTGAAATATACAAAACAAACTGTCAACTATACAAATTTGTAGATGTCCCATAAAATGTGTTTGGTCAGTGATGAGAAACCATGCACCACGCTGAAATGCTGATGTGGAACCCATCGTAGTATATCTGAGACCTATACACACATCTGTGCTAGTGTTACGTATTTGTAGTTTCCATTGATCTAAAAAGTTTAGCAATACGATGAAGGCCACACTTACTAACTTGTATTGATCACACTAAAAGCTTACTGAAACTTTCAAATACAACCAAAAAGTACAATCGTGGATATGGCATTTAAAGTCCTGACTTCAATTTTTCTCATCATTCTGATGGTTCCTTTCCTGTATTGTAGGTAGAGGAAGTCTGCTAGTTATGTGATAGTGGGTAGAATGAAAGATGACTTATCCTGGTTATGTCATGTTGTCACAGACCAACCAGAAACGAAGAAGGTGGCCACAAATGACGGTAAGTGATCTGATTATGTAGTTGTAGTTAGCGTTATTAGAAAGTAAGTGTTGGGTTGATTCTAGTAATTGGCATGGAATTAATTTGACCTCAGAAGTTGTGCAGATACAAACCTTCACTTTTAAAAAAGTCTGCTCTACGTCTCTTGCAGCCTTTTCAGGGATGGGTGGAATGGGTGGCCCTTCAAGGTAAAGTGCTGGTTGAATTTTAGAATGCTTATGTCTCACACTTGTTGACTTCTGTTGTGAAGAGCCACGTGAAAACGTCATTCTGAATCATGATCTGCTTTAATTCTTAGGTCAATGTCAGAAGAATTCAAGGTCCCTGATGGGATGGTTGGATTCAGTAAGTTTTGATTAAATACTTTGACTCTCAAAATTCAATTCAGTTTTGTTTCTTTTTGATCAGTGAATTGTCTTCTGTCACAGTTATTGGAAGAGGGGGTGAACAGATATCACGTCTACAACAGGAATCTGGATGTAAAATACAGATAGCCCCTGGTAAGTTCCGGATATAAGGAATAGACTTGACCATGACTATATCAGTAGGGTACTTGTGTATTTTTCTCCTCCTTTGTCAGTTCCTAAGTTGTCTGACTCAATCTTCCTAAGGACAGTTGTCACAGAGAACCTATTGTATTAGAACTATATTTTCTACAGATGTAGTATTTTAACAACTTTGTCTTTTTTTTTAAAAATGTTTTTGTAATGTTGAAAACGTTCCACTTCAATTTTTTATTTGGTAATATTCAAGTTATTTATATTGCTTACATTTCTCATGGGACAGGTCTAATTTTATATTTTGAGTTGTTTTCAAGATACAATGGACATAACAAAATATAAAATGATTGTTTTTTTTCTTCAAAATTGTTTAGTAGTTAAAATTTGTTGTTAGTGGTAGTGCTAATATATTGCTTGAATTTCATTTTGGTAATGACTTGGTGGGTTTGGGTATTTAAACACATTAAATTACTTCAGTTGCTTGCCATCTGTTACAGACAGTGGAGGGATGCCAGAGAGGTCGGTGACATTAACAGGATCACCAGAATCCATCCAGTGAGTTTCCAGCTCTTTTATGCATAAAACCTATACATATATCCTTATGTGGGTTGTTCAGGAAATCTGTGATTATGATTTTTTTTTTTGTCCTTTCTCCTTCCCTTCCTCAACCAGGACGGCAAAGCGGCTATTAACAGAAATCGTTGAGAAAGGACGTCCAGCTCCAGCGTTCCACCACAATGATGGACCGGGCATGACTGTTCATGAGATGATGGTCCCTGCCTCTAAAGCCGGCCTTGTTATTGGTAAAGGAGGTGAAACCATCAAAAGCCTGCAAGTGAGTGTTCAGACAGTATCAATATCTAAGAACGTTGGTGAAAGAGAGAAGATTGTGTTGTGTTCTCAAAATAAATGCTGTTTTGGTGTGCACACGTAAGAGTTTATTCTTCATATCCTGCAGGAAAGAGCTGGAGTAAAGATGGTCATGATCCAGGACGGACCCCAAAACACAGGTGCTGACAAACCACTTCGCATTTCAGGAGAACCATTTAAAGTTCAGGTAGGTGTACTGCACTGTTTGCTTTATATAACTGATGTCGTATGAGCTGGATGAAACGGTGCTTATAATGCAACCTTTGTATTCATCAGCAAGCCAAAGAGATGGTAATGGAATTGATCCGAGACCAGAATTTCAGGGAGCAGAGAGGCGAATATGGCTCCAGGATCGGAGGAGGGGATAGCTTGGACGTAAGTATTTCTCAAAATTGGCAAATAGTGAGTTTAAAGATGATGTTGAGTGCCATTGAATACATACAGTATTTTTGTTTGTGTCTTTGTTTAGGTCCCCGTCCCCCGGTTTGCTGTAGGAATCGTTATTGGCAGAAATGGAGAAATGATCAAGAAAATTCAGAATGACACAGGTGTAAGGATCCAGTTTAAACCAGGTTGGTGATAAATGTGGATAGTGAATCTCAAATTTAAACCTGTTACACCAGTTTGTAGATGGTTCTTACAATGTGTATGGTCAGTGATGAAAAACCATGCACCACGCTGAAAAGCTGATGGAAAATCTCAACCCTAGTTTCTGAGACCTGCACACAAACATCTGCAGAGTTTCATGCAAATGAATTTACTTGCATGTAGTTGTATTTTGACCGAGACCCTTTGTTTTCAATGGCTCAGTAGCATCTAATTGCATTTTCTCCCACTAGATGATGGCAGCACTCCAGATAGGATAGCACAGATCATGGGCCCCCCTGACCAGTCTCAGCACGCTGCAGAAATAATCTCGGATCTGCTCAGGAGTGTACAGGCCAGTGGCCCTCCAGGACATGGCGGCGGTAGAGGGCGTGGCCGTGGACAGGGCAATTGGAACATGGGCCCACCTGGTGGTCTGCAGGAGTTCACCTTCACCGTCCCAACCATGAAAACAGGACTCATCATAGGAAAAGGCAAGTAGCCGTTCCACAGCACAGCTGCCAGTATACTTAATTTGTAGCTGTATCAATATGTTAGAAGAATTTGTTCCACCAATGCATTCACATTATAGTTTAGATGTCCCTATAAAGTGTTTGGTCTATGATGAGAAACCGTGCACCACGCTGAAAAGCTGATGTGAATTCACAACCCAAAATTATCTGAGACCTGCACAAACATCTGTTAACCAGCATTTTAATACAACTGTTGGTCATTACTGTTTGAAAAGTTCAACATGTATTTGAGTTTTAGTTATAAATGAGCAATGTCATCTTCTTAGCTTTGGTTATTTTTGCCATGTCATTGATGCTATGTTGCGTAGATAGAGCCACTGAAAGATGTTTCCATATGTAGTCTAGCGTACTTGTTAATACATGATGATACTGATGATTCCTTCTATCCTAGGTGGCGAGACGATCAAGGGTATCAGTCAGCAGTCAGGAGCTAGAATTGAGCTGCAGAGGAACCCTCCACCCAATGCTGATCCCAATATCAAAATGTTTACAGTTCGAGGTAGCCCTCAACAAATTGACTATGCCAGACAACTGGTGGAAGAAAAAATTGGGGTGAGTTACTTCTAGCCACAATGAAGATGTTCAATGTGTTGATTTTTTTGAACATCATTTTGACCATATACTTCGTGAAAAACAGGGTCCTGTCACTCCAATGGGTGGCCCACATGGTCCCCCTGGTCCACATGGAGGTCCAGGCCCACATGGTCCTCCAGGACCACCTGGCCCTCCTGGAGCCCCCATGGGGCCATATAACCCTGGACCGTATAACCAGGGACCTCCAGGACCACAGTAAGTGTAGTACACATTTCATAGATAATTTTTTTTCTACATACAGTATAGATATCTTATTTTGATTTTCACAAGACAGTATTTCAGTTGCATATACACAACGGAGACAGCAGAAAAAAACACAACATGCGTACAATGACCCCAAAAAATTTGTGACCCGCATGGGTCACAGAGAGACGTCTGTTGATCTCTCATGCCTGCTAAGTCCTACCAGGTCTAGGAAGTCTAACCCACGTAATGCTCTTGTAAATTTTCCGTGTTTCAAATATTCTACGTCTTTTTTGCATCCAGTAGGTTATTTTCTCCAGGTTCACACAACTTTCACAACACGCAACCACATCTTGAGTGGAAGTGTAACGTGGTTTAAATTCAATTTTTTAATTAATACATTTGAAACTGTTGGCGTGTGGAAAAAATTGACAAATCATGTTGATGTGAATGACGGTCGCTAAGGTCAGCGATTGTCATTCACTACTAGAAAGACTTCAGGGTCCGGTGGAAATGTGACGACCTCCTCCCCCCTGCAATTTAGAATGCTGTTAAATCAAATGAATGTTCCTTCCTCCATATCACATTTGAAGCACAGAGGTGATATATTAGTAATATTTATGTAATTCATGTGGTTGTAGATACATTTTTATGCAAGAGGTTTAATGGTCTGGACCAGTGCTAAATGTGAAGTGTCTCAAGATTACTTGTTATGAAGTAGCACTATATAAATAAAATTTGATTGATTAAACTGAATTAAGTTAAACGTGAAACCTGTAGATTGTTTTTTATTATTTTTTTCCTACAGTGGTCCTCCTGCGCCTTATCAGCCTCAGGGATGGGGCAATGGCTACCCTCATTGGCAGCAGGGACAGCCTGATCCAAGTGAGTTGCTGCCATTTGATTTATTGCTGAAATGGTTCATAAGCAGATGACATGGACTTCGGTTGTTGGATTATATAGTGATTCATGGTTCCTTATTAAACATGTCTTATCCAGATAAAGCGGCAGCAGATGCCAATGCAGCAGCCTGGGCAGCTTATTATGCCCAATACAGCCAGCAGCCCCAGGCTCCCATGACCCCAACCAGTGGCGCTCCTGGCACGTCTCAGACCAATGGCCAAGGTAACAGCACGGTTCCTTAGTGAACCAAGTGCCAGTGCTTTGCTGTAGAAGCTAAATGTGTTCAGAGCAGTTGTAGGCCACTAGCTCTGCTGTAGTCGTGTCCTATGTGCTCATGTCTTGCCGTTTGTCATTGACACAAGACAAATTAAACTTTTTAATTACTTTGCTTTTACAGAGCAGCTTTTTTTCGTTTTCATATGACCCCAGGATGGTTTTCCTCAACAATCTGTAGGCTGAGAGACTGACCAGGCAGGCGGAGGTCAAACTGCTGAGAATGATATACTAATTACAAGTACAGTTTTTTTTAGCGGGTGACCCACAGGCTGCAGGTCAGAGTGGACAGGCAGATTACACCAAGGCCTGGGGAGAATGTTACAAGAAAATGGATGGATGATGTAGTTTCCCAGTGTACAGCTTTTTTTTCCAACATCAGACAGTCTAAACAGTCACAGGGCATTGAATCAGCTTCTTTTTCAGGTCTGGGCATTTGTTAGTATTGCTGGTTTGTGTTGGAGCAGTTTCACTGTGCCTCCACTGTGTTTAACATTTGAAACCTGTGCTGTTTAGACGGCAACACTTTGACTATCTGCAGGACTGAGCTGCTGACACAGAACAACCATGTGCTTTGGACAACATTAGTTCACAGATTATTTTAGGGTTCCATTCAAATTGATGGCAAAGCATCGTAATGTGTTTTGAATGTTTGTAGAGATATATGATTTGGAAATGCAACATGTTTGATTTGGCGGCGGCGGGGTGTTTAAGGGTACACAGGGTATTTAATGTGTCTGATTTAATTTGACACTTTGTTGCATTGACACATTGTACTTCTTGTTACAGGTCAGCAGAATCAGCAACCTCAGGACTACACAAAAGCCTGGGAGGAGTATTACAAGAAACAAGGTTCGAGCTATCTAGATTGTGAATGAGGCACTTGCTAAGTAGAGCGTGCATTGACAAGAATCGTATATTTATCATTTTGACATGCACCACACCACAGGAGTTGCGCAAGGTGATGGATTGCATTCATAACAAATCATAACTTGCATTATAAAGAACAAACTAGAATAGAAACTGTCGCACAAATGTATATGAATTAAAAATGAATCATAACTTGCACAAAATGTCTATTGAGCCATACAGGATATGAAATGGATGCAACACTTGTAATTAAACGGTATAATAGTAGCCAGAAACAAATAGTTTAGAAATGGCAGTTGTTTAGAGACGTGTTGCAGTTTTTAGTTTCCTATAATTGGAACTATATTGATTTGATGCTAGTGTGTTTCTGAGGACCACATTAGCAAGTCCAATGGCATAAAGGTGAGCTCAGACATGATGTATGGTCATAATGTGCATCATAAAAGCAGCACCAAATGTATAGTTTGGATGTATCTTGGCATGGAGCACAAGCCTATAGACCAGGGCTGTCAAACTCATTTCACTCGGGCCACATTCAGGTACATTTGAACTGAAGTGGGCCAAACCAGTAAAATAGCACCATAATGTATAAAAAATGTCAACTCCAAAGTTTTCTCCTTTTTTAGAGTGAAGCAAGTCAAATTATATGACACATGTTCACATCTAAAAACTATCCTTTTTCAAGCAGCATGAATAATCGCGAACAAACTGAAAAGATAAGGGTAATTTTAGTAATATTATACTTCAGTTTAACATTTACACATGTACTGTACATTATAACTCACAATATTTAATAACAGGCAGAATATTGTTAAAATTGCTCTGACCTTTAAGTCATTTCAGGTTCATAATTGTTCAGGTTATTCACAGTTTTTGTTAAATACTTTGTTTTACCGTAAATACATAAGATTTGGAGTTGTGAGTATTTTTAGGTTATCATTTAGTATTGTATAGTATGTAGTGTTAGTGTTTTCTAGGTCTGACCCACATGAGATTGAATTGGTCTGAATGTGGAACCTGAACATCTAAACCTGAACATGATTATCGTTAATATCTGCAATGTCATTTCAGCATTGCACAGATTCATCTGAAGGGCCAGACTGGACCCATTGGCGGGCCGGATTTGGCCCCCCGGCCACATGTTTGACACCTGTGCTATAGACAATGGGTGACCTTGAACTACTTGTTCAAGGTCAAATGAAGACATGTCTTTGATCCACGTTGTATTATCTGAAGAATGCCCTGACATCGGCACCAAAATGTGCTATGGATGCAGCTTGGCATGGAGAATAAGCCTATTGAAAACGGCTGCGTTTTGGCTGAGTGGTCTTTGATGTGCAGCACGTTATGTTTATGTATTTGATACAGTGCTGTAAAATTATTGCACAATAGAGAAATTACAATAGATGTTTGGCATGAAGCAAAGCAGTCTTGTCTGTTCTGCCCCTTTGTCTTCTGTGGCTTTCTGTCCTTTGTACTGGATTTACAAATACTGTTGAGTGGTTCCTGGTGAAAGGGTGGTTGTGCTCCAATGGCAGACTTCATGGTGGAGGATTTGCTCTCTCAGCCACCCAATAGAAAGGCAGAAGGTTTCTGACCCACCACACAGAGAAGGTGGTGGTGGGTTCGTTCCCCTTCTTATATACATATGTATATGTTTATTATACTGTATATGTATACAGACCTGCATCCATTAAAAACACTTTTCGTGGCTAATGAAAACTCCACTGTAATTTCCTTTGTACGTGACTGATTTTCTTTTCCATCGGTGACGGGTGTTTTATTGAAAATACAGCCTCTTTAAACATCTTTTATCAAAGGTTGGCAATTGAATCTCTGAAACCCTGTTGACATTGTCTCATGTGAACGTGACTCGTTCTACCAGGACTGTGCTCATACCAGAGGATCCAATTGAACTGAGTTGACCATGACCAAGGACTGTTTCATAACCTAAAAATGACAATATTCCAAAAGCACTCTGCGCAGATACAACCACAATTTTAGCGCATGTCATATATTGGGAAACGATCCATTTTATATACCTAAATTTGTATATAGTCAAGTTGAAAGGTCAAAAAACAAGAGTGTACTAGTTAGTCTGGAACCTGAGTTTGTTCAAGTCACACATTTTTACTGGAGGCTTAAAAACCCTAAGTTATTAATAAGGTATTTATATAACCTGACAACATATCCCATGACACTTTATTTTGGGTGTGTGTTGCTGCTTATGAAAAAGTAGTGGACTTTATTGGTTTACTTGACTAGTTTGAGTGGGTTTCTAATGCTAACGTGAGTTTTTTTTTTTTGTCCAGGTCAAGGGGCCCCTCAGGCCGCAGGAGGTGCAGCAGGGTCTCAGCCCGGAGGCCAGCCGGACTACAGCGCTGCTTGGGCCGAGTACTATCGGCAGCAGGCTGCGTACTATGGTACAGCCAACCCTCAGACGATGGGCGCAGCACCACAAGCCCCTCAGGTACACCACCCAATAAGAATCTGCCCTCCACATCCACTTGATACGCAATAGTTGTGTGCCTTAACCCCATTCCCCCCTCAGATTTTTGCAGGGTTCCGGTGACTGCTGCAGCCTCATACACCTAACCAAACACTCCTTCCCCCCACACAGGTTTTTTTTTTTTAGCTTTTTATTTTGGGAAGCTGAGTCCACTGTTTCTGCTGTTAACATGCAATGTATCTTCTATGTATTTCTTCTGCACAGGGCCAGTAATGTGAAGTGGACATAAAGTAAATGCTACATTGTCGAAACAAAATCCTTTGTTAAATGTTTGGATGCAGACGCCTTGATGAAGATCTTAAATTTCCTTGGTTTGAAAGTGTTTCACATAGATGGCAGATTACCCGGCGAACACGTCCTTTCATTATTTTTGTTTTTTCTTTGTTTTCCTTTCTCTTGTAAATGCTGTTTTTAGTGAGGTAATTATACATATGGTCATTCCAGCCCTGTATCTACATTAAATGTGGTTAGAAGTCGTGTTTATTAAACTGTAGACATTACCATGTAAATCATCTCAGTTTTAAAAAATGCTATTGACTGTTGTGTTTTTGCAATAAAACAAACTGAAACCTCCTGTGTCGGTAAGTTGGGGTGGTTTTGAAACAAAAGGGTTGACATGAATCCATGTACGTTTTTTTTTTGTCTTTGCCTGGGGGGGTGGATCTTTGGGGAAGCAGACCAAGTGTCAGTTATGTCAGTTGACTCAAAGTTGTGCTGTCCTCTCTCTCCAACTGTCAATAAGGCTTTTAAATAGTGTGTGTGTGTGTGTGCAATGATCCTGAAGTGGTAAAGACCTACAAACGTCCCAGTTGCTTGATATTTTAACATCTGTTTTCCTGATATTGCTCTGACTTCAGCATTAGTGATGTTTGTCATTAGAAAGGTGACAGGTTCATTATGTGTCGTATTCATGCATCGACTTGCGTTACTGTGGCAATCTTGTTGCATTTTTTTTGTCGTCGCCTGGTTTTGCTGACATTGTCGAGGTAGTATGCACTGTTATTTTGCCTTGATAGACACTTCCTCCTCCACAGGCAAGTTTAGAAAAGCGGTAAGCAGGTATTCTACTGAACATGTTCCTCAGAAAACAGTTAATAAGAAATGTTGCATACCTGTAGTGTTTGCTGTTCTTTTTCCAGGACAGTCAGGTAAATTGCCGATGTATCAACCTGCATTGAAACATTTGTCTTTCCCATTTTCCAATGGTGAACTAACTCATGTATAAATCTGTTGGACTTTTTAAACGTGTTTTTTTATTATAAAATATTGCAAAGAAAAGTCGTTTTTATGCTGTGCCCATTCTGTTAGTGTTTATCTCTGGGGTGGCTAAGCAGTCTTCATCCATGAATTGAGCCCTCCTATACTGTAAGTACAATACTGTCACTGAGAGATTACTTGCCTTTTTGATGCTTGATAAACTGCAAGATGTAGCTTTTTTTTTTTCGTCAAATATTGCAATTTCCCCCATTTCCTGGGTAAGTATCAAATGTTGAGGCGAGGCCTTTAGACTTGACGATTCTTGTAACCACATGTTTCTGAGAATTCTTTTGCCCTTGTGTGACTCCACTATTTAGAGTAAATCTCCATTATGTCGACAGTTTGCTTTGTAGATTGTTCTAGCACTTTGGCATAGGTAGCATTTTAGATGGATTTTTTTTTTTCTGAAACAGGAGTTTGAATGTCAGCTCTTGTTCCACTGTTGGTAGGAACAGCCAAAAGATTTGTGTGGTTTTCATGTTTGATCATCTGACCTGCTAAAGTACCACTGTCGAGTTGAGACTGTCGTGTTTGTTTTTACATTTTATTGCAAGAAAACTGCTGCATAAACCCAGTGTAGCATGCTTAGGCCTCTTTAATGTCCTTTGAGCATGTTGAATGCAGTAGTGGAAGTGCTTCTGATTAGTTCAAAAAGATGCAGAACACTGAATTGAAACATTGCTTCCTCTTTATTTTTGAATAAGCGCTGTTAATTTCAAGGTCAGATTCTTTTGACTGCATTGTTCATTGATGGCAAACAGTGCGATATATCTGATCTTTGCAGTGTCATCCCAGACCTTGCACCTTAGGTTCTGCTGCAATAACACAGGTAAGCGAAACCTAAGGAAACCAATCTTTTTTTTTGTCCACTGATATGACTAGTATATATGCAAACAAATGCTTACCTGTGTCGTTACAATGTATTGATGTTCAGTCATAAGTAATGTCCATTCTAAGTATCAATAGCCCCTTTTGTCTGATCTGCTTTATGAATGAACTGCATGATATGAGCTGTATTGATCTCTTCTACCACGTTTTTGACCTGAAATTGACTTAAGCAAAAGTTGTAGGTTCGCTGAGGAAATACTGTCGTTTGGTCATATGTGCTTAATATTTGTTGATAGCCTTTGCATCCCGGTAAGTCTGACAGCGATTGTATAACTGATGCTTTGACACTAGCGCATGCCATGCAAGACCTGCTAGCAATATGATCAAATCTATTAGGTCAGGATTTGTATTTTTTTTTTTTTTGTCGTGGTGTGAATCTGCCCTCAAGTGCAGTGCAAATCTACTATTGAAACATTGCTGCCTTCACTTCTCGCTCACAGTGTTGGAGGATGCTGGAAGCTTAGGTCGTAGAATCAGGCCCTGTCGTAGTTTGTCCCCAAAAGGAGGAATCCTTTGAGTCAATCCCACTGCTGAACGTAGACCGTTCAAGAGCTCCAGTGATAAGGTAAAACCAAAAAACCCAAAGCAAAGTAATGAAATTTGAAACTGTGATTGCAACGTGTTGCTTAGATCTTGGATTGACTTTTATTTTTGATTAACAATGCCACAGTATGTTTGGAGTTGTCTGATAGCCGTTTGACCTGTACTGACTATGAAAGAAGCCTTGATCTAATACCACAGGACTGCTTTAGAAAGTTGGATGAGGACAGGAACTGATGTACTTTGAATGACACACTTAGTTTCTAAATGGGGATGTCAGTTAAAATCATTTTTCTGTAGTTTAAAGGTCATGCTGAATATTTTTGTGGCTGTTCACTCTCCATGTGAGATGCTCTTCCTTTGAGCTAAGTGTTTCAGAGTTCGTGGGGGTGTAGAAGACAAAACAGAAGTGAGAAATATGGAGCATGCCTTAGAGGTAAAAAGGTTTCTTGTGCTGTGTATAATACATTTTTGGTTTGTCTTTTGAATGAAATGTTCCGACTTTGAAAATGTTGCCATGTTCACTAATAAACTTGTAACAAATAAGCTCAACTAATGTACTGTGGTCTTATTCAAACGATGAAATGACAATAACAATCTCAAATCTTTATTTGCTTTCATTTTACACACAAACAAAAAAACATTGATCATTCCAATCATTTCGAAATGCACCAATCCAAAACTCCTTTAAATACACTTCTTCCTTACCACAAGTAATGCCTGAATTCTGCTCATGTGACTCATTTCAACTCATCTGGTTGCTTCTGGATGTCACTGTCGGCAAAACATGAACAATGGTTTGTTCATTCTCTGGCATAGCAGTTGTGAATACACAACTTATTAAATACTGCCATTGTACAGGATTGAATTGGCGCATCCCTACTGAAATGAACTCCACAGATCGTATTTCTAATATTACACAAAACTTTTTCCTATCACTAACTCTTGTCTATTGCTCGTGTGCACGTTTTATACATGGCAGTGACCCCTCAGCAGAGCAAATAAGTGGTTTTCACGTTACAAGTTAACATTTCATACAGTACTGACATTCACTGCAGACAATGCTGAAACGTACATTGATAAGGCTTCAGGAGTTTCCATGGACAGCAGGTTTTTGCCACTGATGATGGCCGTAGATGTAGGGTTTCATTTATTTAAACAGCACAAACAAGGTGTTCCCTTTGCCGAAGCCAAAAGCACAATCTTAAAAAAACAAAACAATTCTTGACAATACTGGTGAACTGCGTTAATACACTTTACCCTTTTTTCCATGGTTTCCCAGGACAATGTGCTACATTAAGCAAAGCACATTTAACATTTGCACTGTTATAGCAGATATGCCCATGGATTTACTGCATGACTACTGAGTGCAATTCCCTTCTGCATACAGGCGTCTCTACTTCTAAAATATACATCCTGCATCACTTTGCTGTGTAATAAAAAATATACAACTCTGAAATGCAATAAATATGTCTCAGCTTATACAATCTGCCAACTACTACAATAATTCAGGTCACTCAATTCATTTTCCAATATTATTGCTATTATCATTTGCCACAAACCATGGCACAACAATGAAGAGGCTGCACCAAAAAAGCCAAACAGCTGGTTCAGTCTATCTGGACATGGGAAATTGTGGATGTCACTCAGCTTTATATTTAATGTTCTTGAATTAAGTAGAGCCTTATAAATCACACCTACGGATAGTTTTCTTTGGTCCGACAGTTGGCGTGAAGACAACACAGAACAAATGCTGAGGGTTTGTTGAATTAAACGGACGGGATGTGACTGGACGTCTTACTGTACTTGAGCCTCCAGGAGGGTGCTGGGCAGCAGCTGCACCTGTGGGGAGCTGCAGCTGTTCAGATGGAGCAGGGAATCGGCTCCCAGGTAGGCCAACAGCAGCTCTGAGCGCCGGTGCAGCAGGTGGAGCATGTCTTCAGCCAGACTCTCCACTGAGCAGTAACGCACTTTATCCAAATCAAAAATGTCCTTCAGAAAGTACAGCACCTGATCCTGAACACAGAGGTGGTTTGATTAGTACCTTCAAGGATAAAGACATGACACTTCAATAGGAGATGAAATGATTTAAACCAGGTTTTCAGTGGTTTTGAGACCTTGAAGAAGCAGCAGAAGTCGTGCAGTGAACTTTTTGGCCCAAGGAAGCCCCAGGCTAGGACTGGGCTGATCTGTTCACACACCGTGTAGAAATGAGCAATGAAGCCATCAGACACCTGAAACAAAGACAAGAAGCTTCACAGACCTTGTTCATTCGGGTTTCTGTGGGTTACAACTAAAAAGTGAAAGTAAAGGTTGAATTCTACAGAAATCTTAGATATTAAAAGACTGGTGTCCTACTGGGTACAAAAAAGAAGTAGGGTGTTTTACAAGATATGGCAACCATTTCTAAAGTAGATTAGATACATGTACATGGACAATTTACCAGCACACCACATTGGTTCAGCTCTATATACCTGAGCAGGCCTAGTAGTACTTAGGATGTGTGTATCTGACTCATGTAGTTAACTTATTCACATGTTTGTTTGTTTTTTTATTTTGTTTGTTCTCTATGACCCTGCCAATGTGGGTTGGGAATGTCATCTTGTAGTGTATGAATGCAACTAATATTGTCTAATGAAAAATCAAGAGAAAAAAAAAAGACTGCAGTGTCTGTTGTTGTCACGGTTACCTTCATGTGTTGTCTCTTCTGTTTCAGCACCGACCAACAGCTGGATGCCACTGCCTGTGGGAACAGTACACAATATAAATACACACAAACTGCAGATTAATTCAAATAACTCATACCGACATTACAAATACTCAAATATGAAGAAAAACCATTGTGTTGTAACTGCACAAAATAGCAAAACACAAAGGATTCATAATGTAACAAAAATAATAACTGTTTGTCAAAATATCAAAATCTGGCTGTAGAGCAGGTGCTTATTTAATCCTTATTTATTTAGTGTTTTTAGAAATAGACAACCAGAAAATTACAAACAAAAGGTCACCTGGACCAGGATATGATCCACTTGAAGGACATTATTTAACTTTATTTATCCAGAGGAGTCAATTGAGAACCAGTTCTCATTTACAAAGAAAACATGAATAATATTTATAATCACAATGACACAAGCCATAACTGTTAAACATTGACCTAATTCAGCAAATTAACCCAATATTTATGTGAGTGGAAATTGACTTGTCAGATAAAGAGCCAGTGATGTATGTACTAGGGATCCAGTGCAGTTTTCTGCACTGGATCCCTAGTGCAGAAAACTACTAATTAATAACCTGTAAAAACAAGTCTTAAATGCGCGCATTTACTCACAGTTTCCTTAAAGGAGCTGTTCAACCAGCGGTTGTTGATCACATTCTGGATGGAGATTGGTGGATTTTCCAAGTCCTCGAATGAGTCCATCAGAATGAAGTCCAACACGATGTCATAAAAGTTCAAATGTTTCACCTGATGCGAATAGACGTTTCACATCACACATAATTATTCACTGGAGAACTGGTTATCATGTAGTCACCATCAGAACAGTTAAGTAGCACGAACCCCTCGTGTGGCAAGCTCCACCTCTGTGTTTTCCCAGTGCTCTGTATGCTCCAGGAAGGAAAGCATCTCTTCAAACACTTCTTCAAACCTCTTTGGACTCTAGAAGAGTGAAAGGTAAACATTTCCAATAGTAAAGTCCTGGAATAGGCCCAGGTTAGACAGTTCACTGGATTTTAACACTTGGTTGAACATACCTTGTGAGCTTTAACAATAATGGAGGAGAGTATTTTCTTTCCAGTATCAGCCAGAAATGTCCTGGTCGCCCTCTCGCACAAAATGAGCTGAAGACAAAACATTACATTTAGTTCATTACATCATTTTCAGTGATTACCATATTTTCCATCTTCGTCTACCTCTGAAGTTGTTCAGATGCAACACGAGGATGAAGAATTAAATGGGTTTAGTGATTTGGAGAGGGATGGAGAGTTTGGTAAACTTGTTAGCGTATTCATTATGCTACAGTTATCTAAAGAACTGTTACGTGTATGCCACGTTAACATGCCAGACACATTCAGTTGTTTGTCTGCCTCATGCACCTGAATAGCCATCAGTGTGTTACATTAGCATACTGAACACCTATTCAGCCTGTAATTCTTACAACTTTCCTTTCAAGATGAAATGTCTGTTCTTGGTCTCTGATTTTTAAAACAAATTTCCCCCAAAAATGCAACTTATAGTCAAGCGTGACTTATAAATGTTTTTCTTCCTGATTATGTATTTTTTGGCTGGTCCAACTTATACTCCGGAGCAACTTACAATCCAGAAAATATGATACTGTCACAAGAATAAAACAGGTATTTTTAAATGCATTATTATGATTCATTAGGTAAATACATCAGGGACATGCAGAAACATTGCATCCCGTTGACCAACTCTAAACTATTTATACTTAAGATCAAACCTTAGAATAAATATATCAAGTAATAACAACCACAACCACATAACAATGAAAATAATGTAATACATATTATCAGCAGAAGATTTCCCAAATCATTTTCCTGCATTGATTTATTGAGCACATACCTGACATGCCTGTCGTACACAGTACAACTTGGCGAGGAAATCAACATCCCCGAGACACTCCAGCATCTCGGTTCTATGAACAGAAAGATGATTCAGGATTTAATTTCACATAGAGTCCCGGTTACATACATAGGATCACTGTATGTCATGTTGATCAGTGTAATTTACCGCAGCACCCTGCAGGATATTTTTCCATCCTCCGCCATCTGCAGTGCCTCCTCGTAGAAGGGGTGATGACCCAAGACGCTCCTTAGCTCTCTGTGTTCTGAGAGCTGAGACAGATTGCATAGATGGAAATGCATGAGTCGCAATCAAAATAATTACGGTAATACCGAGGAGAAATCACACACACTGTAGATATGTATAATATACATATTACAATTTTATTATCACAAAATCTGAACAGTAATTTATACA
>JAPTHA010000010.1:17988623-18007083 GCA_029814585.1 Gymnapogon annona | reverse complement strand
ATATGATAGTTAAAGACAGAATAGGCCTGCAAAAATTTATTTATGTAATTGAAGGTTATAAAGTGGAGTCAAGCAGACATGAATGACTTGGAATGAACGTACGTTTGCTATGTTGTTCAGTTGTGTATTTGGGTGTGATCAGTCTGACTGAACGTCCTCTTATGACTAATCAGCACTTGACTGAGTGGGTTAATGTCCAGTATTGCCTTGACGTTTACAATATTCACTTCTCTAACACCACTGCCAGACAGTCTAACTCCATTCCCACAGCATTAGTGTGGATTAAATCAACATTGTACAGACTTGCAAACCTAAGGCAAACCTCTCCCTTGCAACAGTGCACATAACCTGAAGCTTTCATCCTAACCCATGCTTTTACTTTGAAGGGCTGGCACCAGAAAGACAGTTTGTGGAGCTCATTAGTAGCTCAGTGTTGATGTGGAATAGGATTTCCCTGACTCTCTTGGTAACTTGAGGTGAATCTTGGTTTAGCTCTTTAGCCACATTAGCTCTAAAATGAATAAACTGAGGCTGAATGTTGTGCTCTGTCCAGTAGGTTGGTTGGTCAGATCCCTCAAAATACTTCTGTGACATTGAGACTAAAGTACAAACAGCTCTGGGTTGAGAGAAAGCTTTATGTCCAACCCTGATGGAGGAATGCTGAAGGTCTATTTATAGTGAGCCACTTTTGTACCTATCTGCTTTACACTCGTGGGTCAAGATGTTTTTGCTGTTGAAGGTTCTTATTTTGCCACAGTAATTTACCATTTTAATTATAAGACATGTTCTGCACATATTAAATACCATACCTGCTAAAGCCCATTCTCAAAACAACTTTCACCTAACTTTCAGAAAGTCTAGGGTTTGGACTTCAAACTTAATGACTGGACATTACATTCACTCCTTTGGTATACAGACATTGTAGGTTTTTTATGTATATGTGTATTATTGCCATGTGTTTGCATTATGACTTTTCACAATATTATTGTCATAACACTGACTATTGTCATAACACTGACTATACACCAAAAGCTTATCTCTTAAAACTTTAATCACAAGGGATTTCCTTCCTCAGCAGCTCCAGACTTGTAATAAACAACTTTATTTGGACTCTTTGTGGGTCAAGTGTATTGGTGAGCATGGGATTTAGAAACCCTGCTGACTTAATGGGCAGAGCAGATAAGCTAAACACAGGGAGGCGAGCCTCAGGTAACATCAACGCTGTCGGAGTCAAACTCCTACTGTGATCCACTCAAGGCTGCAATACTACAGATAGGGAACAGAACTATTTTCTGAGCAACAGGGACATGCAGAACATAACTCACCTCAGCAGCAGACACAAAGGAATCAGTGGAGGCAATGCTGATGGTGTCTCTCAGACAGCCGTCATCCAGCTCATCTCTGGACAAACTCTCTTCAAAGGTGATGGAAATTTTAATCGAGAATTTATACTTCAATTGTTGCATATGTGTGATCCTTAGAACAATATATCACAGACACAACTAGCCTCTAAAAGCTTTAGTTTTACTGGCCAAGTGGTTGTTTCAGTGCATTGTCTGAATGACTCACCTTGGCTATTGTTGTGGACTGATGGCTCTGACATACCCAACACTCCCTCAAACTCCTCCTGCAAGTGATACGCCCGCTGAAGCAGAGACTTCAGTCTGTGGATGAATTCTGCACTGATGACATCCTGAACACAAACACATCAAGACGAAGTTCATGTAATTAGTCCATTTACCTGGCATTTACAGAAAGTTGACTCAGTACATAACTATAAAAGACACACGTCATTTTGTAAAATAAATGGATAAAAAATAATCACCAGTCTCATCTGAGGCATTTTTAAAGCCGAACTGTTCATTATTGAAATGACTATACCACTGACATTATTATCAATAACTAAGCTTTCTACAGTGGACTGTTAATCTGGAGACTTTTGTTTGGATGTCAAACCTGCACTGATCAAAATCCAACCAACCAGGTCAGAACGTAAAGGAGCGTAAAGTTCTAGTGGGTTTTTAGCGTTATTTGTGGAAGTAATCTACAGACAGTTTTTAGAAAGCGCTTAACCAATTGTTACGTAACAGTGATGCGAACGTACACAAAGGTTGAATCAATGCAGTAGCATGTACCTCATCTATCTAATGAATCTAAGCCATATGCCCAAGAGCCACATTCAAACTACAAGACCTATTATTTTGAAAAGTAAAATGTACGTCAGCTTATTAGTACAACAATAAGTAATGGAACATGTATGTTTTGTACTGACTCATTAGTCATAGAATCTTCATTTTTCTCCAGTGAAACGTTTCCAGAACCACTAAACTGAGACTCATTTCATTATATTAGCAAAAGAATATTTTAAGGTTTTCTAGTGATTTCAAAAATGAATACATAAATCATGTAATTAGTTGCAATTCAATGCATTATTTATTATGATCGAAGCTTCAAATTATTCTTATGTAAATATAACATTGAAAGACATAGTGTACAATCAACACAGAGGAAGCCCATTTAAGATTCTGATCTTTTTGTTTGGGTCTATACTGTATGTAAAAACAGTGTTTCACACCCTCTAGGCCATTAAAGTGACTTCAAAAGCAAAATTTTTTTTATTCATTAACCTTTTACAGGGGAACGATGAATCATTTTCACTCTAGAAATTAATGAGCCTAAGTGATTCAATTAGCTTTTATTTCATCGCAGTGAATCAAACAAACAAAACACAAATCAAAACGTCCACAGCTAAAACTGAAAAATATATTGCATTGATGATAACAGATTGTTTTGTACATTATTCGGTCCTCAGTATGAGAATGCATTTATAACACAATTGCTCGGTTAAGCTTGTCCGTTTACCTCCATGCTCTGCTCAGCGATGGCGTCTCCAGCTCCTGTTTTGATGGAGGCACAACTTTCATCATCCTCACCCTGTTTGCTCCTGAATGTTAGCGCTTCCTCCCACCGCCTCAATGCCTCCTCAAACAAGTCCATACCTGAAAACACATATGTATATTCGGGTGACAAATGATTATGATGAACATGTTGTTCTGTTCTCACAGATTAAAAACTAACTTGAAAGAATTAATCAGCATCCCTCCTATCACAGTAAATATAAAAAGCCTCTTTACCCATCAAGTACAAGTTCTCTGGTGTGGTGATGGGCAAATTGACAATACTGCAGATGTCAGTGTCCCCTGGTCTGTCCCAGCAGGTGGATTCATTGGCACAGGTGCTGCTGCTGGATGAGTTCATGCTTTTTACCTGAAGAAAATACAGCAGTAAAACAAGTACAGACTGAATACAAGTTTTTTTTATACCTCTATAAATGAATTCTTCCTAACAATTTAGCCTTTGTCTTACTGAGGTCAGACTTTCCAGAGACCTGGACAGCTTTCTGTAGGATTCTGTGGTGAGAACCAGACCGGTAGAGTACCCATTTTTGGAGTTGAGAGACAGAGTAATGTTTTGCTGGCTGGTGCTATCTGGATAGACAAAGATAGCAGTGTAAAATAAAAGACGACTCACAATGATAATGTTCCTCCTGATATACATGCATGTACTGCTATTACAGTGAATAAGCAACACTTAACCTGACTACTGTAACCAACAGTACATTTCTCTGCACATCATAGATTCAGGCAGCGAGTCATACACCTGTGATTTACATGGCTAATTTTAAAAAAGTGCGTCCAATAAAAATGGTGCATGGCTTGCTCAAAGCCATGCTAATTATCAATATATTTTTCTCTTTGTCAAAGCCTAATTTTGGTTAAATGCATCTATTTCTTGCAAAAATTAAGCAAATTCTCAATTAATTCTCAGAGGATCTTTGGGGATCCTGAGGATGTGCATGATTTAATAGGACGTAGAAGCAAAACAGAACAGTGCACATATTAAACTAATGCTGTGAAATAATCGTACTAAAAACACATGAAAAACCAAAGTTATGAGACAGTGCAAGTACAGATGGTAAACATGGGTTTCTAAGTAAATTTCTTACTTACATAAATAAATTCTGTTTATTAATGAATTGGTTCCATCACCGAAATGCTAGTAGGCTTTTATTATTACATAATTATGGATGCATTGCATTACTTTTAACATCTCAAATGGGAATGGATCATCTAAATAAGACAATTTCTACTAAATAAACAGAGGAAATTAAACATAAAGGCCTGATATAAATAGATGCTTGGTACATCCTGCATCCTGACGTCAAGGTTAAGGAAAATTATGAGTGCATCTGATTTTCTGTCCGATTTGCTAGTATTACACAAGCCAAAAAATGAAGAGATTGTCGATTAAGTGATCAGTTGACCAGTAGCAGCTTAATATGTTATCTGTTTACATCAAACACGTGTAACTGGCCCAACTCACAAAATGGAGATCGCAGGTCATTAAGTTCCTGGTGAAAAGGAATAAATAGAACTAAGAAGGCTTCCTACCATTCTCTGCTGTGGCATTAGAGAAAAACTCCAAGTTGGCCTGCTCCCACTGTGGAGAGTGAGTCCTCTTTTTGCCCTTCCTCCTACGGAAGCGGCGGGCCAGGAACAGGAGTGACACGGTACCAAAGGCAGTGGCTGCCACAAGCTTCTTGGTTCCTGTGCTGACACTCACCTGAAATACAGTGAATGGATGAATGTATGATTGAATATTTAAGCATATGTACCCAGGCAAATTTTTTTAATGAAGGAAATTAATCCTTAAATTAGCTGGAATTACTAGGAAATCCAACATTTCCTCATCCAAAATCTAATAAAATGTTATTTTTAAAATGTGTTAGTTGCTTACACCTGATGTCTTTTGGGTTACTACATTGTTGTCTTGAGTAATATCACACCCACAACACTATCTGATTGGTTAGACATCACAAGTAACAGTATTGAAATGACAAAAAAATAATGTATTTACAATTATTTATAATCCATCAACTTATATGTGAAAATTGACTGCAAATACTGATTTGATTCTGATTTATAGCCTAAAATAATTTGTCTTAAATTTGACATTGCTTATTTTCTGCAAATGAAGATCATTTTCCCCAATTACTAATAGGAATGACCACAAAAATGCTAAACTTCTAGTGGCTGCCTCCTAACAATTCAATAATTGTGTTTTTCTTCAACAATCCAGAATATCAATAGTTAAAGGTTGTGTTGCAAAAATGTGTTAATCCATAAAAATCAATGTACACAGGCATGTGCTGAGTCAACACATGCATTAAGACAACATAAACACTCCAATAAATAGTAAAACAGTGTATCGCCACTGTGCATTGTTGCATAGATAGAATCTCTGCTTCCTCCAATAAACTGTGGTGAATTGAGTCTAAAACACCATGACATATTTACACAAATAAATGCAACACCCTGAATAAGCTGGCTGATTAGAGTTCAACAGAGGACACACAACTAGAGGGAATCAAAGTCGAAAAGGCAATGCTGAGTGTCATGCAGACTTTTGAACAATCCATTTCAGATAGCGTGTGTGGTCTTTCTGTGCCTATACATAGGCACACTGAATGACAAGGAGGATTATCAATGCTGAAGGCGCCACTGCACATTCACAACAACTGAAGATTACATGAACACTGAGTTCAGAGTAGTGACACTGATTTCGCCTCAGTTCATGAATGGATTAGGATGATGAAAAATTGCTACCTGCCTGCAGTGATAGCTGTCTCTTTTTCAGGTTAATCTGTATGTCAGTGTTGCTACTGACATTCTAATGCCATCAAATCCACTGCTATGTAAAATATACAAATACAGCTGCACACTTCTTCACAATAATCTTTAAAAAAGTGTTGTTCCTTTTAAAATTTGGAATCAGTTTTATTACTAGCCTTGTCGAGTCAAAATGTTGCTGTTTGTATTGCAAGTTTAATGTGATGTTACCTTTCTGACTTAAATGTACATCTTTAAATTCCACTGGTAAGGTGCAACATTGTCTATTACAAATGAAATAGCCTTTCAAAGTTATCCTTAAGGAAAACATCAAGACTGTAGTACGAGGCTTGAAGTTTTCTATTTTTTTAGACACCTGTAAACTTTCAAGTGCTTTTCTGATCAATATCTTCTTACACCGAGCTGTCAGCCATACAACTAAACTTCATGAAGACATAAATAAACACCAACAGGGCAATGATGCCATTCCACATTCCATACCAGATCTCACTTAGTTTCAAAATATTTAAGTATTCACAAATTCCCCAGGTAGGGTGGTACATTTTAAATTCATATTTTAATTAACCCTTCCAGAATCTAAACGTATTTTACATAGAGTTCAACAATTGCTGTCCATTTATGGAGTAACACCTGCCAAATTCTGTGTTAAAAGAGAACCATAGCCATGAACACAATTTAATATTCAAAAGACAAATTGATAGAAACCAGTAAGAGCTCCCAGTTACATTGAAGTTTTCAACCAGATACTCACCTCAGCCAGGGAGTTGTAGAAGGAGAGCGGTAGGTCAACCATGCGCAGGGCAGCAGCCTTGACAGACAGCTGTGAACTTGCAAGGGTCTCATGTGTCATTGTGCTGGTCTATACATGACTTGGAAACTCTCGTATCCCCATCATGATATTCTCTGGAGCTGAAGAAGAAAACAGGAATGAGTAGCTTGCAGGGATTAAACAATGAGCCGTTTATATACAGCACAGTGTGCATTTACAATTTATGATGCAATAACCTGAATAGGAAGAACCACTTATATTTGGATAAAGCACTGTGAAAACTATTCCTTGATAACATAAATATTTTTTCAGTGTAATTATAACACACAAGAAAGCTAAACTGAAAGGCAATTGCTGATATATCACCATCACAAGAGGTAGAAACAATGCAGCTTCATTAGACAGGGTATACATATCTCACTCACTGGAAAGATAAAAATTAAAAGTAAACAATTGCAATACGGACGCCCACGGTGTTGTTCTGCATTTTATAATCCCGAGTTGTATCCCCGACATGACAGCAAAATCCAGTTAACTACATAAGAGATTGAGGAGGCTCAGCACTTGGACGTTAAGTCCACTTGCAGCTCAGTATTTATCTGGCAGTTTATATTGTTTGTTAAGATTTATAGCTTTGTTATGAGAATGCATATCCATTAACGTTTTTTTAGAGTTTGTAAAGATAACTTGTGTTTTACAGCGGACAAAAAAGGATTCGGAGAACAGATGGAAAAATGACACTAAAACATTAGGATATCATACTTTTACATAAGCGCACATTAAAAATCTGACACTACTTTACAGTATTTGTCAAAACCTCTATGGTGTTGCTACTACGTTATTGTGAATTTAGTATAGTTTATTTGGCTATCATTACAATGCCACTGAATAGCTTTAAGAGTAAATAATCAGTCAAAGTTAAGACGGAAAAAATACCTCTAAAGTTAGATATGGCCTTCATAACTTCGACTTTGTGGCACAAACAAGTCAAAACAAGATTGCTCCTCCTTTCTCACTGTATATATACAGTATATTCTCTAAGTATTAATACTCAAGCTAAAGGTAAAGCAGCAGAGGAGCTTTGAAACCACGCCTGTGTGTACTCATGCTGCGCGGCTATAAGTGGCCTGTCTTAGCAACTAGCTTAACAGCTAACTGATATCAGCTAGCACATGAATAATTAGCTACATGTTTTTAGCCAGCCGAGAATAAATCGTCCTCAAAGAACTACAATAACGGCGACAACGTGTCGGTTTGCAGTAACCGAATATGGAAGTAAGATCATTTACCTTCTGAAGCTTGCTGTCTGCGTAGACCCGGTCCGCCGGCTGACCTCAGCTGTAGGTGAAGGTCCAAGGAGCCGCGCGAGCCCACCGAGCCTGAATTTCAAAATAAAAGCGTTTCCGTATGAAATTGACGGGAATAGAGCGTCCCCCGATGGCTTCCTGACATATATTAGAGCCAATACATCACAGATGTACCATAATAAGAATACATTGAAATTAAATGTTTTTTCTTCCCATGAAAAGAATGCGGTAATGTCATCTATTCTTGACAGATGACGCGTAACTGAATATTAGGAATATGTAATCATTGCCTGTGATCATTTATGTCTATAAATAGTGAAAAATGGGAATATATGTGACAAGTAAATTCTTACAACTTCATAGGCATCACTGCACTTATAAGAACTTACTTGTATGGTTATTAGTTCATGCATTTCAATTGTAAAATTCAAAAACATGAATGTACACATTTAACAGAGCTTTTTTGGTTTTTGATCATAACAAATGTCGCACTATTCAAATCGCCAAATAACTGATTTTTTTTATTAGTCTTATTTATGTCTAAGTATTTCCAATTTTGTCAGAGTAAAAACTACCATATGAGCTTGGGATGGTTAAAGATTTTGTTTCCAAGTATGAGGACAGCAGTTGTTTTTATGTCTTTATTTTCTATTAATGTCAGCAATGAAATCCTTTCTGTCAGTTCTTTATGAGTAACAGCAATGTCATATAATGGAATATATTTATCATAGTAGGCCAACGTCTACTTTGAACCTGCATTTATTATATATTTTTTCTCATTTTGTCTCATTTTTGTCTTATAATTACAACCTTTACAAGGCACGAGGAAGTCTTACTTCCTTTTGACTTATATCAACAACATGTGTTTGTTTTATCACACTAGATGGCGCTTGGGATGGGTTTGCTACATCGTCTTAAACGTTTACGCAAGATAATTACCCTCTTTTCACTTTCAACCAACTCACACTTGATGTAGGGCTGTGCATCTGCAGGCTAATACAATACTTCACAGAAGCTATTTGGATGTTCTACCATAAAAGTTAGTGTGCAAACTACACACACACCATCAAAACACTATCAAAATAATCGCATTGTGAGACAGCAAGGTAAGGCACTCATTTTAATACTGATATTTACTAATAACGCATAAAAAAACGTGTAAGTAGTAAAACGACTAAATTCTAAAGCGTTTACAGCAGGATGGGGAGGGTTTAAATGTCTTTGTAACCGGAAAAGGGGCGGAGTCAGTTGTAACGTTAGCAACCACGCCGAACGACAGGAACGGTTAAACGTAGTTAAATGTGAAGGTTTGCTCCTTGAATTATGTCTCTCGACACAGAGTAAATTTGTAAACCAGACATCGCTTGCAACTTGAAGTATCCGCGAAGGCTGACCGCCCATTATCATTCAGGTAAAACCGTGTCGATATGAATATTTTGGACGATAGCTACCTGCTGACTCTTGTACAGTCACTGTGATATCGTCGGTGATCAGGAATGTTAGCAAGCTAGCTAACGTTAGCTATTTGGTGATAGAGGGATGGCTCATCGGTTGCTTCCTCGTTTTTACGCTAATTGTGCTTATGTAATTCCCTCCTCACTTGTTTTTTATATTACTGAGCGCGTTATGTGTTGCCCTATAAATGTACAATTATTGAGATCACCAGGAACTACTAACAGGCTAATGCTAATGGTAACAGCGTAAGGCTGCTAGTCAGTCTGTGACGCTTTCAATGCCTCGCCTGGTTTTGACAGCTCAGTTTGAGCAGTGGACAAGGCCAAAGGCACACACATCTGTGATGTCCGTCCTCTACGCCTTTCTGCAAACCGTTCACTCCTTACCAGAAAAGAGTGAAAAGCGTGTAATTATTTAAATATCCCTGCGATATTGAATCATACAGCTAGATAACTGCTAAGTAGCGGCATTATCATGACCTATGTCACACCATTGTGTCTGTGTTCTATTTTAGATACGATAGTCGGTTTCTTTAAAAATGTGCAGCTTTACATGTAAATGCAGCATTCCAAATGGAAAAAAGCCTTTGTTTTCAGTTTCCTCTGATCCACTTGTACAACTGGGGTTAGGGTCAACGCCCCACCCAGAAACGACACGTCTTTGTGCCGACTTAAACCACTTGTGCTTCTACATCTCCACACAAGATAATTTATCGGGATTTGTGACAGTGAAAGCTTCAGGGATAGTTCTTCTCTTCTCTTCCATCCTTTCCTTGTCACCCGAGGAAGAAACCACTGGGTAATCCAATTTCCCTGCTGTGTGTTACAACATTAGTTGTAACAGTGTCTGCTTAGTGCAAGAATCACTGTGGGTTTGTTGTTGTGAACTCCTGACCCAAGAGAATTCCTAGATGTATGTTAAAACGCCTATCTCCATGTTACAAGCTATGTGTATCTGCTTTTTAAATCGTACTCATGAATTTTGGGTCAAGGACAAGACTAGGGAAAACAGCAAGTTGATAGGACCAATATTTTAGGAGATATTAGTGATTTTGAAATACTTTACATTACAATCACATTAAATCAGACATAACTAGCAAAAGGGCCATGATGTAAAATTTCATGTGCATGCCAGCAAAGAGGTCATCTAACTGAAAATGCCTGTGGAAGTTACCAAGAAAGTAAAGGAATAAACTCTGTGAGTGGATCTAGAGCCTGTGGTTTCCAACGGGTCAACGGGCTAGATGAATCCTATCTGGACTTGTGTCGTCACAACCTCGTGTGACTTTATGGTAAATAAGTGGAAACACGTTATTGACCCATACAGGACTGAACATGTCCTTAACTGTTATTCAGAAGTAGAATATTTATCCAAGAGAGATGATACACACAATCTTTTGTGATTAAGAGTCAGATGCATTTGTGAATGCCTAAATATAACAAAATAGTTTGTGATCTAATAGCCCGTGTTTTATATGGTCTTTCTCACACATTTACTTCACAACACTACACCATTTGATTGAGCTCGTATGAATGAATTTGCTGCAGGGCTTTCCTGACATGCCTCTGATTACACAAATGTTCCTCTTCAGACACGCTGTCAATTTATGGGCAACATTGTTTTAGACAAATTAGTTTCACAGTCAGTGCCTCTTTTCCTTACGGGGAGTGAAGATGGGGAAAAATTGCAAGTCATTGTGAACTTCTGAATTTTTGTTCAAGTCAAATGAAGTCAAGTTGCAGAGACTCCTGTAACTAATTTCCTCCTTTGCAGATGTGTTTTCAATATTTATGTATAATTTATCAATATTTACTGCTTTGTTTTGTGCAGCGCAGACTGTGCCTTCAAACTTTTTTTATTCCTTTTTTCATTTATTCATTCATTCAATCTTTATCATTTATCAACTGCAACCATTGATTTCTCCTCAGCAGAAATCAGTCCCTTTGTTTTATAATGCAAACATTTTTCTAGTACAGAAATGTTTACAGACAAGCCAAGAAATAGGAGTGGAGAAATGACAAATTGTTTTAATGCAACAAATGTCATAATATTACAACAAATCCATACACAATTTTTTGTTGTTTATGTTTGGGGCAAAAAATAGGGTTTTAAGTACTGAGAAAATAATTCAGTGTTTTATTGGAAAGTTGCATGTCTTATAAATAAAGTAATTAGATCACATCTGTTCACATAGCACTTTTCAAAATGGATACAAAATGTTTCGAGCATCAAAAGACAAACCCTTCAATAAAACGCACCACAAATTTGTTGAATGTTTCCTTCATAAAACCATATACACAAATTAAGTGAAACAATGTAATGATCACAGTCATGGTGAAACAGCATAAAATTGTAATTTAATGCCAACTTTGGGTAGTGGCAGAGCTTGCTCTACTGTTGTAAGGATAATGGTACTGTACCTTACTGTGGGTCAGGGCCCAAGAGACCAGCTCATTTGCTCCAAAAGGAACAGGCTCTGCTCTACTTATATCCTGAGCCAGCAGAGTCTCTCTGTTGCCCACAATTGTTGATCTTATCATGGGTTATCCCATCCTTAGTTCCTGCTCCAGGAGCTAAGGATGGGATAGTCCTTTGATTTGGATTCATGTTTGGTCACATTTGTCGACCCATCCCAAAGTAGACTTTCCTCTTTATATCTTGTTATCAAGAGAACAACTATAAAATCAAGTTGAGCGTCACAAGAGACATGTTTATAGATTTTATGTCTAAATATGCAGACTGCTGTTGAGCAGAATTTGATATGTACATTTGGATGCGTTCATATATCTGAGACTTTGTCAAAACATTTTTTTGTCCTTATTAGCACTAAAATCATTTATCAGACACTATTCAAACTCTGCTGTTTCTACATGAGCTGTGGCACGTTAGTAGCCGATAATTGTAATTTGTCAGTCATAGGCTTGGAAAAACAAATGTCTTGTGCTGCTGACTCAGGTTACAGCTGCGTGACTGTTTTATTTTTTCTATGTTCTGCTCTTCAGATGTGCCGTATAACATTTCTCCTAAAGTATCAAGTAGCAGATCTATATTTAGTGAAGAAGGCAAACCTTGAAATTAAAAAATGTGAATTTTTGTAAAGTAACAATCAGTAAGTTAGCAGTAAGTCAAAATGAAAGTGAAATTCTTGACATTTCTTTTCCTTCCTCTCTTGCGTCTTTCAGACAAGTGTGGGTGAGTGATGCCGCCGTCCAGCTGCGATTGCCCCCACCTGGACTGTGTGGGGGAGATCACTAAAGAGGAACTAATTCAGAAATCACACGTGGGTTACTCTACATCATGGTCCTCCACTCACACAAGTCATTACAAAAGTTTCCATAATGTTTAGTAACTTAAATGCTGTTTCTCCACCCTGGCGATGTATTTTTTAGGGTCAGTGTCAAGACTGTAAAGTTGGAGGACCAAATCTGTGGGCATGTCTGGAGGTGAGTCAGTGATAACAAGCAGGTGCATTTTTTTGCTATCCTATTTTTCTTGGGTTTAAACATTAATTTGGTTACATAGTTATCATTATTGACTGAATTTCGACTCTTGGAACCTGTGTAGTCAGGTTACTAGAGAGCATGTTGCACTGTCGTGTTGGAAACGGTATCTTCTACATCTCCACTCATTCGAAATGGCTTGCATGCAAATTCTGAGAATTCTTTAGTGTTTGTATGAGGTCTGAAAGGAAGTGGTAAAATTAAGAACACCGGCAAATCCTTGGCAACAAATCCCTGGCATCACTAAAACTTTAATTAACTATGATTGTCAATGTCAATTAATCTGCCTATTTATTAATTTATTATGTCTTGATTAATTGATCAGCTGTTCAGGTCATAAAACATAATGTTGGTGAATATTTGTTGATCAGAGTTGCTCGGAGGCCGAGAGTAAAAGAAAGCAGAAAGTATTCTTATTAAAGAAGAGAGAATCAGAAAATCTGATTCTCTCAACCATGAAGAATAAGAGTAGTGGAAAATTCATTTTGCAGTTTACAATTATTTGAATGATCATTGGAGCTCCAGTCAAAGTCTAGTGTTTTGCTTTCATGTGAGGAGCATCACCAGTTTTCCTTATAGTTTGCTTTGTTTTACTATAGATATAAGGCAAAAGAGGTCTTTTTTCATATTTGTGAATACAAAAAGTGAGTGAAACTGGTTTTGAAACTTCCCACTATTGTGTCTCAGGTGAAGTGTGTGATGTCAGTAAGCGTCAGCCTTTTTCTGTTTTGTTTGTTTCTTTGTAGGATGGCTGTGCTTATGTGGGCTGCGGGGAATCTCACACTGACCACAGCACGGTCCACTCACAGGTGAGAGATTTCAAGCTTTTCAACTAGGAAATAAGAATTTGATCAGATATTGGAGATATGGAATGGATATTACATGGATGTGAAGTAGATTGAATTAAACAGAATCATAACTAAAAAGATGAGAGGAGGGTTGAGGGGAGATGCAGGTGACAGGCCCGGCGACGGGCCCGAAATCTTCCTTCAGACAAGCTGGAGCCATGACTTGGAATAAAAACAACTACTACAGCAATGCCTTATTCTTAATCTTTTCTTATTCATTCAGTGAGCTTCTTTATGCTTTTGATGCCTATGCATTGTTAAAATATCCCATTACGGTCCCACTCTGTGCCTACATCCCCACTTTCAGTATAGTTTGAGCAGTGAATCATCTATTATTAATTGCAATTCCTCAGGGAAGTGGGGGAGATTCAGTGGTGCTGTCAGCTCCATGGTTACAGTATCCCTCCCTTGTAGCAGCTTTAATCAGCCTCCACTGTTCCCAATGTTGAGAGTAAGGCCTTTAGTTGAGCACATGAAGGGTCAAATGGGGTTACAAAGACCGAAAGAGAAATGTAAAATCCAACACTTAGGTGGTGGCTCGAGGGGAAGTATTTAAAGACATGTTGTGGATAAAACAAGCCACTCTGAATACTTTAAGAGTTAACTAATCATATCAGCAGTGAATTTGATATCCAGCAAACAAAGAGTAGCAGCTCTGACAAGGGAAGCTACTCGTGTTAAGCTTAACTATTGCCCTGGAGGCCTGTAGGAGCAGGAGACTTTAATCTCTTGTCTATGTAATAAGACAGCACAGTGGTGCAGTTGTTGGCACTCGTGCTCCACAGCAAGAAGGTCCTGTGTTCAGTTTCAACACTGGGATGGTTAATACCTTTCTGTGTGGATTTTGCATCTTCTCCCTTGGTATTTCTGCGTGGGTTCCCTCTGGTTCTCCAATTTCCTCCTATCATCTTCACTGATTGGTGAATTGGTTATTCTAAATTACCCATAAATGTGAGTGTGGTGTTTGTCAGACCTGCCTGCAATGAACACATGACTTGTGAACCCTGCCATTACCCTTATGTAGCTGGGATAGGCTCCAGTGACCCCTGCAACCCTAGTGAGGATAAAATGGGTTCAGACGATGGATGGATGGATGGACCGTGCAATAAGAGAAGGTTTAGGTGTTTGTGAATGAGTGGTCTCTGCAAAGCCAAACTGAGAACAGGACTTATTGTCACACTCTCTACTCACTGGGTTTCTATCAGTAACATCTTAAAAATTAAGGGGAAACCTTCCGTTAGCAGGTTTAATCCACTAACCCAGTCAAGGTCTCTGAGACTGGGGCTGAATACGGACATTGGCTCTACTGATAAACTCTGGACCAACTTCGACATAGCTGGCACATTGTTTGAAATAACAATTTGACCTATAATTTATGACTTTATTAATATTGTTTTCATTTATGGGGGAAATAAAACCCTGAAACATGATTAATTACTGTATTTGAATGAACAAAAAATAATTTCTGACTTGCTTATGACTATAATATGGCAGATTAATCTTAGTCACTGCTACTGGATCTGGATCTCTACAGTCCTGCAGTGAAATTAATATTTTGCAATGTTTTATTTTGTCTTAAGCATTTCAAACTTTGACACAAGTTCTTTTATGATCAGACAGGTTTTACACCTTAAATAACTCACTAAACAATATAACTAAACATGGGAGAGTACATGTACTGTCATGTCCACCGTGATTTACTTTGTGTTATAAATTATTTAAAAGGGGAGTCTCGTGGCTGTGCTCGGTCTGGCATGTCCCGTTTGCCAACCCTACCCTCTCTGCTCCAAGGTGCCCTGCTGTGTGAAGGCTAATGCATCCTTGATGAATAATGCAGGGTCCGTTGCTGTGCTGGTCGGCTGCTGCTGCTCACGTTCCGGCTGTTGTCGGGCTGCTAGGCTCGCCGGTGTTTGTGAGAGCAGGTCAGCAGGACTTGCCCATGTTTCCAGAATGCCACTGGTCTGCTCTGGTGCTTCCCCCTTCCTACCTCCATCTGTAGCCTGACATATTCAGCACACAACTGTTGTGCGATATAGGAGGCCGGTGCTCTGCCCAGCTCCATGGAAGTAGTTTTAAGACAAAAAGACCAATGTAAACGTCAACCAGCATTTGCGGATGTGTGTAATATTCCAGTGTAAGTGATTTCATGTCCATACAATACATAACACAATGTAGTACATTTTCTAAAAAGTCAATTGATAGTTATATAAAATATTATATGATAGGCATTTAATATCTTGCAAATATATACATGCAAATAACCAAACCAATAGACATACATATAGTCAGACATATAATAAACATACATGTATATGTGAATGCAAACACAAAAACGTTTAACAAGATGGATAACCAATGACAAACCAATAAATAGGATGGAGTGACATGATAACAAGAACAAGAAACCAGTGACAATGCCAGGCTGTCTTATCAGACTCCATCTGATATAGCTGGACGAGTTGTATATTCTAATGGCGGACAGGATGAAGGACCTGCGGTAGCATTCTACATCTCATACATAGCGGCTGTCTCAGCCCACAAAAGTTGCAAACAAAAAAAACATTCTCAGTGATTACTGCAACAGAACCCTGAGGCATCATTCGCTACTGTTATCTCCAACTTTAGTTTCCTTTTTCCCTTTCACGTTGCCGATCCATTGTTTTATTAGCCAGTTGACTTTAATACTACGGAGGCTTAATGTTAGCTGGCACCAGATGATATTAAAAAAAAAACTCGTTGTTGTGTGTCTACATGGCATGAGTTCATATACTGTATGGTGTGTACTCAGCCATCAAGTTCTCTTCACTGGGCTTTGAAAATAATTAAAGTGAACTCCTTGACAGGTTCTCATACTTGACACACGTGCGAATGCATACACAAAATGTGTGCATGAATCACACTTGAGAGAATAATACTTCCAAAGGCACTAAAATGTTCTTTTCCATAAGTGATTAGTCATACATTCCCATTGTTATAGCTTTGGTTCATCTGGATTGTGACAAAGTGCTTCGATTTTCAGAACTATCGGGCACACCTATCTTTGGCAAGAGTTGCAGGAACTTGCTACTAGTACATTGTTTTGAAGATCATATAATGTATCATGTTGATTAGAAAGCACGTGTTCTATCAGCGGATCATGGCTAAATATTTACTCCATGTTTTTTCTAATTCACAAGATGGCGTCTGTTTACACAGGAAACGAGGCATAACCTGACAGTGAACCTGACCACTCTCAGAGTTTGGTGCTACGCCTGTGGCAAGGAGGTTTTCCTAGAGCGTAAACTGGGCCCCCATTCGCCCCATTCTACTAGCAAACCCATCGCTTCTCCACAGAACGCTAGCCAGGTAAAGGGCTGGGCTCCATTTGTGTTTTTATGGTTACATACTGTAACAATGTCATGCCTTATCACACAGTGTTGAACAGTAGTAAACCACGACTATCTAACCTGGATTGTCCTCTTAATGTGGAGCACTGATTAGATAACATTTTCATGATAATGGTTGTCTGTATTGTGTGGTGGTTTCAGGATAATGGCAAGGCCCCTGGGAGCCCAACATCTCTGAGAGTGCCCCCTAATGGTGGCTGTGAAGACCCAGACATGGAAACAGAGGAGGAAGATGAGTTGCGCACTCGAGGTAGTTGCTGTATACAGTTTTCATCTCACAAAGTAACCTGCATATAGTATAATTAAGCCCTTTTTAATGTTGTTATAACTGCACTTATCGCAGTATTAAAGCTTCCATGATATGCGTTTAAATTATTAAACATTGTCATGAATTCAGTGAGCTGACTTAAGGCATAAACAACTTTTATGCTTATGCTACAGTAAAAGCTGAAAAAAATTACATTCCATGGAAGTTGAGCATAAACCTCAGAAGGAACATTGTTCATTTGTAAGTCTGCGTTAAAATGGGAATAAATAAGAGTTGCAGATGAATAAGACTGCCCCTCTATCAGCTAGTAATCATCCTGATGTGATCCCACATTTGAGCTGAGAATTAAGTTTGTTACTCAGTGCCTCCATCCAACTGGAGTGACTAATGCAAAGTACATGTTTCTAAACACTAATGATTATAATCCTATTTGTGAATCCATCTGAGACCCACAGAGTGCAGTCATTTTAGTGTAATTGCATTAATGCACAAACACATTGAAAGAGAAGAAGAAAGTAAAATGTCAAAAACTATGAAGCGCCACTTGTACTGTTCAGAATCTCGTTGACTAGACACTGCATTCAGGGCAGTCTGTGAAACAATCTAAAAGTGAGCTCATGATACAAAGATAAACCTTTGACATTTTCACTTGATACTTGAGATCTAACAGCCTGTCACGAGGAGGAAATTGTGACACCATCACAACATGCAGGTAGACTTTCTATCCAACAACCAAATCTTAAAGGGCTATTTGTCACGGTAAATATACCACAATAGTCAAGTACAGAAAATAAAAGCTATGCTCCAAGATGTGCCATGTCAGTGTCAGCGACTAGAATGTTGAATTCAAATAAACTTCATGAATTCAGAAATAATAATAACAAAAACAATAACTAGAACTGCTCCCAGTTCATCGCACTGGGTGCCACTCGCCGCCCAGGCCCCGCAGAGTCCACGACAACACACTCTTAAATAAAAGATGTCTGCGTTGACCAAACATTATTAAACTTTGCGGCTGTACACTAATGTATGTTATGTATATTTTTTTCTGAAGCAGTTTTTATCTGTATGGGCTTTTACACCTGTGTCAGTTGTTAATTTTTTTATTCATATATCGTAGAGTAATATGTATATCATACATGCTCCACCTGTAGCTCACGCACACACACACACACACAGAGCAGTGACACTGTTACCATGATGATCCTTGTGCACACCAAAATCAACGGACACTCAC
>JAPTHA010000010.1:17976464-17988523 GCA_029814585.1 Gymnapogon annona | reverse complement strand
CACACACACACACACACAGAGCAGTGACACTGTTACCATGATGATCCTTGTGCACACCAAAATCAACGGACACTCACAGAACTGGTCAAACCGCACTCATTTAAGGCTGTTAGAGGCTGAAGAACAGCTCCCAAACAACTGTCTCTTATGACAACAACATAAATATTTGATGAAAACCAAAATTACCATGAGCTTCAGAAGCACTTGGGGATCACGAATATGTAATTACTCGATGCTATAAGAAATGACTATAGTACAACAGTGCAAAAACAGTTACGTCACCAGGTGAAAGAATATAGGATTGCATTGGTGGAGACAGGCTGAGTGAGGGGAGTTGATCCTCATCAACAGGACACCATTTCAGTTTAAAAAGGGCTTCAGTCTTGGATTCATATGAGGGCGCGAGGACCTGTGGCTACATTTTGGGAAAAAAATTCTTTGCCTGCCATGTATCGTTTGGCCGTGAGAGTGAGTTGTTTAGAAAAGTTTCGAGGTTAAATATGTCACCTCGGACACTGAACAATAACGTCATTCAGTGTAAGCTGAAAAATTCACCAAACCAGGGGCCATGGAACAGTGTGTCAAAAAATGTAAAACCTATTATACAAAGACATTGATGCAGAGAGTACAAAAATGCTTGTGTTTTAGAATTTGAATGAAGTCTCTAAGTGAAAGTATGGTTAAGCACTGGCACTGAGAAAAATGTGATTTTTTTTTATTTTTTTTTTTACCATTTTTCCCATGTTAAGTAGATTAAACGAAAAGCAAAAAAAAGTTTCAAAAATGGCCATTCATGGTACACAACTGACCTACTGGAGAGAATGTGGAGAGCTCTCCGCTGACCAGGCCCATATTTTTTGGTCTTCCCCCCCCTTCCATATTTTCGGGGGGGAAAGTAGCAAAAATTGTTACAAAAGTTCTGTCTTTGAATATTAATGTATCATTTACAACTCTCTATCTTGGGAACATACCAGACGGGCTGAGTAGAACTGATACTTACCTCCTGAAGGTCTTGGTGGCTGCAAGTAAAAAGGCCATCACAAAACGCTGGCTCCAGAAAAATGCCCCTTCTATTCATACCTTTATTAATACTACAAAACAATTAGAAGTCCTCGAGCAAATGACCTATTCAATCCGACTCCAAAAAGACCTGGGTGAAAAGAGATGGCAGAAATGGCATGTTTATCTGGCCAATGTAAGAGACTGTTTATATGTTGCATACGTCACTTTGCCATTTGGAGATATATATAGAACACCCCCCGGACCTCAAATTGGTGTTATTGTTCAGTGTTTTGTATCTGTTTTTAGTTCTTATTATTGTTATCTCTTTCTTTTACTTAAATGTGAAAATCTTTTACAAATAAAAAGTAAAAAAAAGGCCATTCATCACACTCACCAAGTTTCGTAAAAATCTGTAAAGCTGTTTAAGAGATAGAGATTTATTATATTTGCAGCAACTCCTAGTGGTCGACATTAACCAAATTCATCGCATACCCTCACAGTCTCAATCAATCAATAAATACTTTATTTATCCCCAAAGGGAAATTGCTGTTTTCAGCAGCTCACATGAATCAATCAATCAAATTTTATTTATATAGCCCTTAATCACGCGACAGGTCTCAAAGGGCTTCACACAACCACAGATCACAATAAATAACGACATCCCCTGGTATGACCCCCCCAGGGCAAGGAAAACTCAAAAAACCCCAATGGGGAAAAGAGAAACCTTGAGAATGAGAAGGGACCACCAAGCTGCAAAGGATGTCAAATGGGCAATATTGTAACAGACAAAAAGTCAAGACAAAGAGTTTGAGTCAGTTGTGACGGCTGTGGGGTGGGTCTTCATCAAGTGACGAGCCAATAACACAAAAGACTCATAAAAACATATAAAAACACATAAAACAACATGCAAACATAAAACCGCGGGTCCCATGTCAAGTACGGATATAACATTTGGTCTTGATATCAGTTATTTTAAGTGAGGTATGTAACAGTACGCATTCTTTTAGCAAGCTGCAGAATTCTGTTCGTTAATAATGTCTTTTTTTTAAACCAAATAAAATTCTTTGAACAACTTTGGATCACACATAGGAAATGAGTTGATTTCCCAATATTCGCGCACATATTTTTCAGTTGTTTTGTGAAAAAAAAAATTCTAAGCAGAAATGGATGTGGTCTAGCCCATGTGATTCATCAACATTCAGGGAATATAACAGTATGTGGATTTAAAAATGTGCCTTGCAGTGTGGAATTATAGACCTAAACGCATTGGCCTTGATTATACCAACCTCTGCTTGTGTACACGAGCAGAGAATTTTTGCATCGGAGGTACGTGCAGATGTACCAAACCTCCAAACTGCATCACTGTACCACACATGGTTTAGGGTGCACCGACACTATTACCAACGGAAAAATAATAAAAATTGGAAAAATTACGAAAGTGTTCCTTTCAGTACTGGGAGACTTTGTCTCTTAGTATTTGCAGGCTTGGCCCCCTAATAATAATAATAATGATAATAATAAAGGATTCGATTTATATAGTGCTTTTTCTCCCCTAGAACGTACTACAAATGACCTGTTATTCATTCACTCTCACTCTGGTGATGGTAAGCTATATTTTCGTGGGGACAGCTGCCCTGGGGCAGACCATCCCAAACAGTTACCAAATATTCATGTGCACCAGTGCGAGACACTGGAGGCAAGGTGGGTGAAGTGTCTTGCCCAAGGACACAATGGCACATGACCAAGACAGAGCGATATTCGAACCACCAACCCTTCGGTCCTTGGACGACCTGCTCTACCGCCTGAGCCACAGCCGCCACATCTAAATTTAAACATGTGGGAAAGTTTATATTTCAGTCTTACTTTGATTAGACATCTAGTTCTATATCTGTCATGCACCACAGTGAAAGGATGAATAGACCCAGGCTGATATGTTTAGCCAGTGTTCACATTTAAAGCATTACCTGAATACTCTTCTAACTCCTAGTGCTAAATATCCATATTGATCCAAATATTGGGTGGCTGTGGCTCAGTTGGTAGAGGGAGTTGTCCAGTGCCTGAAGGGTTGGTGGTTTGATTGTCTGCAGTCGACGTGTTCTTAAGCAAGACAATGAACCCTAAATTGCTTCCAGTGGAGCCTGGTAGTGCCTTGCATGGCAGCACCCACCCACCCCTCTCAGCTCCAGACAACTCATCCACAGTTCCTCATTATCATCTCTGGGGACTTCAATCATACTGTCTATGTTGTATAAGAATTCATTTGTTGTTACTCTATTTTTCTACTATTTGTATTTAGCTGCTGTAATCTGAAATTTCCGCTAGTGGGACAATAAAGGAATCTAATGTAAATGGGTGAATGGGGGGCAATGTAAGGAACTTTGTGCATCATAAATGTGTAGAAAAGCACTATATAAGTGCAATCCAGTCCATCCATTACCATGTTTAGCATAATTTTATAATATTATAATAATATAGATTATAATATTTAGTCTAATATACACAGAATAGTTTAATTCAGTGCTATGAGGTCATGACAGAGTGCAAATTCGCATGTCGTGGTGGTATTTTTATCCCAGGTACAGGTCATATATTCAACAGACAATGGTAATTAACCTTGTGAGACTTATGTCTACAGAATAGGATGATTTCCTCAGTTTGTTAGAGAAAACAGTATAATGTATGTCAAACAACAACTGCGGTTGATGTAGAACTTACACCACAGCCACATTTTCCTTTTAGTTGTGAATGATTCATTTAGGGGAAAATAAATGTAGTAGGAAGAAGAATTTGAGATCCTTTCCTGGCTGCCGTCAGAATTTATAAGCATTTGATAGGTGGCTTATTTTAATTTCCCTGGTGTGTTCTTTCTCTCTCCCTCAGGCCTCACAGGTCTGAAAAACATAGGCAACACCTGCTACATGAACGCAGCACTCCAGGCACTGTCTAACTGGTGAGATTCTCCCCTCTGGTTATGAGCCTTCTGCCCATCCATTAAAGTGCCCCCCCCTCTCATCACATCTCCTCTTGCACATGCTACTTTTTCTTTTTCATGTCCCGTCAGACTTTGCGCACAGGCTTCTTCCACAGATCTCTGTTCTCTTCAACTGTGAGAAATGGCTGAGGCCACGTGCATTTTGGAGGAAGTGATGTCTGAGTGAAAATTGCTGCAGTGCACCATTTGAGACAGCAGAAATGGCCTTTTATGGCTCCCTGTAGGGTCTTCTATTACAAATGAACACCAAACCCTGTGCCATCTCTGCTGACCCTGCTCCTGGTCTACCCCCTTACTCTCTAAAACCCCCACCCCTTTTCCCTTTCTCTTTGCTATTTATCTTTCAGTCTGCCACTTCTTCTATTGAATTGTTACAATTGGGATGCCACTTTAATTATAGCTGTTCTACAAAAGTTTACATCTGTTATTTCTTAATTTTTACACTAGCTTTTCTTTTCACAAGCACAGCAAAGCAACCTCCTCTTCACTATACTGTCTACCCAGGGGTTGAGATTTTTTTCTAAATTAACCTTATGCTGCCTAATCTGGATATATATGTCAAATCGGAGATAAAATGTGGGTCATAATTTGCAATCTAAATCAGATCCCTAAAATACGGGGAACTTAGTCATGCAGCTGCAGAAGGATTGACTTATTCTGGAACTGTTCTTTGATGTTTGTTTGAGCAAACGAAGGATATTGTCCATGCCGTATTCATTCTGTTCTTGGTTTTTTTCTCTTCCAAATTCCTTTCCATTCTGTATGCATGAAGTGACACCCCTTTGGCTGTTTTTTTTGAGGGGGGGGCTTTCACTCAGTTTGTTTTTTTTCTCCCTTTTTCAACCCTCTGTTGTTGAGAAGTTACTACCTTTGAGACTTTGTTATATTATACTACTAGAGTGAAATGTGAATTTAATGAAATTAATATAACATGCAGACGGTGGACATAAAATATGCCAGAATGGTGAACTCTAACATCTTTGCTTTTCTCTTCTGGTTAAATATACTTCTATGTATATTTGGAAAGTGTAGTATAATTTTTTTTAAATCTACATCTCCAGTTTATATGGGTTTTGAACTGTGGTAAACATATAATTAATTTTGTCTCTCCTTTTATTGTAGTCCACCCTTAACGCAGTTCTTTCTCGAATGTGGAGGTCTGGTGAGGACTGACAAGAAGCCTGCACTCTGCAAAAGCTACCAGAAGTTAGTGTCAGACCTTTGGCACAAGAATAGGTTTGTATTTAGGTTATTGCTGAGATCACCACTCAATGAATTAGATTTTCTCACAGTCAAAGTATGACACCAAATGCAAAATTGTTTAACTATGTATCATATAGTTAAGTTTGTATTTTTTTCCCTATTGCAGGCCCTCCTATGTGGTCCCAACTAACCTGTTCCAAGGGATCAAAGCCATAAATCCCATGTTCAGAGGATACTCTCAGCAGGTGGGTCGGCCAACGAAAGTGTGTTGAAATGGTGTACATGGGTTATACAACCTTATTTAAAGTTAAGACATTAGATTTTTACTTTTATTTAGTCTTGCATTATTTCATACATTTTTGAGTACACAATGAGTTTAATTTTTATTTAGTTTAATTTACAGTACATTTTGTTATTGTAATTTGATTATTTTGCTGAAATCCTTACTTTATGGAAGCTCAAAAATGAAAGCATGAAGAAGAAAAATCTTTGTCAGTTTATATTGCGCATATAGAAACACACTGAGCCCCTGAATGTAACCCATCACTACAGAAACATACCCCACACAGCAGGCCGGGAACAGGCTGCCATAAGTGGGGGTGTTAAGTGCCTTGCAACTCTTCGGTCACAACTCTCTTTTCCAGCTTCAAAGGGGGATCTATCATTAAAAATTTCGTATTACACAAAACTGTTGTATTCTTGACACTACGAACTTAATTGAGGAACATTAACATATCCTGCTTAATTTTATTCCGTTTCATTTTATTTTATATTGCTGAATTATTTTTACATTTATAAGTTTTGTTTGAATGTCAATTTTGCACCTACTTTGTTTTGTCCAGATTTTCAGACCTTTCAGTTTAATCTGAATCAAATTTACAGTAATTGTTGCATTTCGATAGTTTGGAAGATTTATACCAGAAGATAAACAAACAGAAGACAGAAAGAACTAAATGACAACTTGCTGACATCAGACAGCAAGTTGTATCTAACTAGAAATTTGTCAATACCAAATGTAGTGAAATGCAGTGAATCACTTCCAAACATTATAGTGTTAAAGCATAATTAAACAAGCCAAATCTATAATGTTGAACCTTGGTTCAAACTTGCAAATGTAAAGACAACCTTACACTTAATTTGCCATTAACCATAATAACCCTTCTGATGAGGCTGTAATTTTTTATACTGTATCTGTAGCATAAAATAGAAAAGTGTGTTTTTTCCCAACAATTTCTCATTCACATTTGTACTGACCCTCCATTACAATAGCTGTAATGTTCAGAACTTATTAAGTTGGTCCTTTTTCCTTCCACTCCATATCCATCCATGCTCTTTCCTTTACAGTAATTGCATTATGTCCAGCTAAAATCACTCTGGCTGCTAAAATGAATCCTCTGCCTTCAACATACATCTGCTATCTTCTATATTCACATATTAGATCTAAAGATATATACACAATTCTCCAGACATGGGACCCACTTGTTTTTTTGTCCTATGTCTGTAAGTAAGAAATGCCCAAGTCTGAATGATGAAATGACGAAAGGATCTGTTTCCTCTCAGCATGCCAGGATTTGTTCAGAAGAGTTAACCGAGGCATATTCATTTGTCACACCATGCTGGGCTGCACAGTGAAGGAATTACTTTCTGTGAATCAAGTTAACATTCTCAGTCCCTGGAGAGGCATTCATTTGGCTTGAAAGGAGATTGGATGTCTGAGGTTCATTAAGTTTGATTAAACATTAATGATCATTTGGTTTCACAATTTTGCAATATAAGAATTGTGATAAAACAAACAGGTGAAGTAGTTGCTGTTCATAAGTTGAAAGAAAATAAGCCTTAGGAAGTTTTTCCTTGTCATACTTGATTATACTTTGTGAAAATACTGTGCATCCTATTTTGGGTATAGTACACACTGCAGAAAAGACAGTTTTACACAGTTTGGTTTGTGAGGAATGGGGGAGTTCTGACACAATAAGCCCTAAAATCTTGTCAAGGATGTTTTCATTTAAAAAGTAATAATTTTAATCAATTATAGTCCACTGGGGAACTATAACTTATTTATTGTTTACCATTTTTCAACTTCCCATTATGATGATAGAGGCTTTTATTGTACTGAAATCTAACCAAGCAAAATTGACCAAATTTTGTATGAGGACATTTCAGTTCTGTGTGAGATTATTTTAAATAATTTTAGTTCATTGTTATTTGGAGTACAATTAAAAAAAAAAGTTCACGTTAAAAAAAACTTCTGACTGCTGCTGAGAGATTATTAAAATAAATATTCTTGCCCCACATGGCATTCAGGACTCTCAAGAGTTTCTACGCTGCCTGATGGATCAACTCCACGAGGAACTCAAGGAGCCATTGCCTGAGCCCTACGACAGATCCAGCAGTATCACAATGGATGATAGCCCTGAGGAGGACCACCATAGCCAGTCCGACAATGACTTCCAATCGTGTGAGTCATGTGGCAGCAGTGAGCGGGCAGACGAAATGCAAGGCAGCAACATGCTAATGGATGACACCAACGAGGCTGAGATGCTGATTCCTGAGCAAGATGAGATTGAGGCCAACAGAGAGTGGCAGAAGGAAAAGAACATGATTAATGACCTTTACCGCTCTGGGGTTAATGGTGGTGTTGGTGGAAGCACTGGAGAGGACATGGACAAAGATGTTGACACGACCACTGAGGCCTCGCCTATTATTAGCAGCCAGGGAGCCATCAAGATTCAGGGTAGAACATCAGGTAATTTACTAGCAGATTCACACTAAAGCCACTATTAAAGTTCTGTATACAATTAAAGTTAAGTCTTTTCCCAGTCGTTCACACTGCTTAAACTCTTGTTCAGACTTGTTGCATTCTCTTCTAGATTCCTTCCCAGACATTCAGTTGTCCAACAATACGATCCATCCAAGACCACAGAGTCCTGTCTCCATGGAAGGACACATTCCAAAAATGTCCAGCAGCCCACCCAAAGTTTCCTCTGGGTGGCCCAGCCTTAACCCTGTACACAAAAAAGGTACATCTGATATTCCTACTTTTTATTTTTTGGTATTTATTTTTATTTAACCTTTATTTTACCAGATAGGTCAATTGAGAACCAGTTCTCATTCCCAATGATGACCTGGCCAAGACGTGGCATATTAGCCAACAGTAACAGTACAAACAAAACAAAAAAAACAAGCTAAGAGTTACAAAGTAACATGACAAGCAATAATGTTCTGAAAAGAGAACGTTATTTACAGTACACCGAGAATTTGAGTTATGACTTAGATGGTTTCCGACAAACCAGTCGTAAGTCAGAATGGTTGTAAATTGGATCGGACCAAACCCGGGGGAACGAGACCAGCACGGATCAGATCCCCATGGACCAGACCCGTGTGAGTGGGGTATGTGGATGTCTTGTCTGTGTGGATCTGAGCCACGCCGGTCCCAGCAGATATCTATGTAATAGGCATCTGCTGGACGTGGTCGTAACTTGCCTGCGTCGTAACTCGGATAGTAGGTGTATTTACAATTATATTTTTTTAAAAGAGTCGCTGTCAGAAGGAAGAATATGAAGACCAAAAATCCAGTTTTGCCTCATCTTTGCCACATTTACCTTATAAATTTTGGGTTTTTCCATGTTACACAAATCACTCACTTTCACTGTTCTATTTATTCTTCCATAGCGGTGACCACATTCTCCCCGCCAAAGAATAAGCGTCAGAAGAAATATCGCAGTGTCATCTCAGATGTATTCGATGGGACCATTGTCAGCTCAGTTCAGTGCCTCACCTGTGATCGGGTTAGTGTTGGATTTATTTATTTTTTGCTCTTTCTGAGAGGGTGTAATTGATGGTAGCAAGAGGGGGAACAAGCCATTTTAGGGAAATTTTCCTTTCTTCTGCTGGTGAGTGTAGGTTTAAACATTAAACATAAATGTGGATCACTTATAATTATGTGATGATGATTAAGAAAATGATGAACATAATTTTATTGGTGTCACTCTTAAAGTTCAAAATTTTTCTTTGTAATTGCTGTTGCAGTTTTAGACACACATTGAATACATTTTGCAATGAGATAAATTTCCTGCCATAATAGAGTTATAGTTCTACCTACATTTGTCTTTTTTTCTGAGGGTTAACAGACTAACAACAATTTTGGATAAATTATCTTGAATTTTATTTTTTTTGAGAGCCCTATACGTCTGCATGGAAATGGTTTCATTTTGGCTGTACAAGGTAGGGAAATATGACAAAAAAAAAGAACTATTTGATTAGATTGGGGTGAAAATTTAAATTGATATCATTATAATATCCAAAATAAACAGATTTCATCCTCAACTACTAGATACATGTGTACTGTCAATATATAGTACCTAAGTCGCATGATTCAACATAACTGCCAATGACATGAAACAACACACCTTCTAAGTGGGCATGGTCGTAAGGGTTGAGAACATTGTGTCGATCGGTGAAAGATGGTTAAAAAAAAACAATGAATGAATCTCAATGAAATTATTATGCTCTAATGTGCTTCCTTTTCCTGCTCATTTTAACATACATTTTACAAGATCTTACAAGACTTCACTGCTGAAATAGGGATAAACATCTTTTCTCTTTATATTTGTGCTTAAGAAATGCCATTGTAGTGTCAGAAGGTTTTGAAGATATTTGGCCTAGGAATAACAGTTCAGACTCTTATTTGGATGACTTCAGGGTAAAATCATAAAATAAAACAATACTTTATTTATCCCACCTTGAGGGAACTGTAACACCAGCAACATTATAACAAGCAGTCACAAATAGAAAAGATGGCTGCACGTGTACGTTGGGATATGGGGGTAAGGTGGGTGGGTTACTGAGAACTTTTCTAAAGTCTGATGGCTGTGGGGAGGAATGGCCTGTGGAAGCCCTCCTTCTTTCATGAGGTAAGTAAGAGTCTGGTGCTAAAGGAGCTACTCAAGGCCTCTACAGTGGGGTGCAAGGGGTGGAAGTAGTAGTCTGTGATAGATGTCAGCTTTGCCAACATCTGTCTGTCCGCCATCTCCTCGATGGAGGCCAGCGAACCTCTAATGCTAGCAAAGCTGACATCCATCCTAAACGACCACTCTCTTCTTGTCTTTGTCTGTACTCGCGCTCCCCAGCACATGACACCAAAGACAACTCCAGATTCTACCATGTTGTCATTCAAAAGTCCAGAGGGGAGCCCTGTTCACTCCACAGGACCTGTGTCCTTAGAAGGTGAAGGTGACTGTGGCCCTTCGCGAACGTCTGTGTTGTTTGTCCAGTCCAATTGTTGAGGTGAACTACCCCAGTTTCCAAGCCCCAGATGTACACGTGTGTATGTTGTGAGGGTGACCTGCGAAACTCTGTCACAATGTCCTTTGTTTTCCCGGTGTTGAGGAGTGTGTGGTTTCAGACACACCAGTCCGTGAAGAATGTGATGACCAATTGTGTGATGACACCTGTTGAAATCTGGAAATCACAATCCTTTTTTCATTTGGAAAATGTAGAAACCATTTGACAATGATGCATGAAATAACTCCAATGAACTGTTTTGTTTGCTTAACTACACTGGATTTCCAAGTTACGATGTAGGCGAGTTATGACCACCCGTACTAATGACCACGCCCACCAGATGCCTATTACGTATCTGCCAGACGTGGACTGGCAGTGCAGTGCATAAGATAGTAGTGGCAGGCCAGTAGTGAAGTATCCTAGCATCTCACTCTCAGTGACTAGATACCATCGCAGATTTTTGTAACTGTCAGACCATTTCCCACCAACATAGCGAGGTAAGACGACAATTTACGATATTTTTCTGTGAAACACCAACAGAATTAAAAGGAACTGACAACGATCAGGCACAGGTTTATACCTCACATCCACCAGGCGCGTACGGACCAGACATGCGCAGGCCAGACCCAGGTCTGCACGTGTCCGGTCTGCTTGGGTTTGCATCCGGGTCCGGTCTGCACTGGTCAACTCACTAGCTTGCTATAACGCGTGGTTATGCTGAGTGACTCCAGTGATAGGTCAGACCGACTCTCAATCAAGTGACAGATTTCATTCACTTCAGGATGATGGGCTGATGCCTACATTTTAATGTCATGCGATCTACCCACAATACCTTCGCGATCGACTGGTAGATGGTGATCGACGTATTGGGCACCCCTTACCTAGAGTATAACTCTTGTGTCTGCTGTTTTGTATATGATCCGATTTTCAACCAACCTGACTTAGGACTGATTTGTCAGAACCGATCGAAGTCGTAACTCGGATAGTAGGTGTATATAGCAAAGTCAGTTTAACATTGAAAGGTTGAAGGCAAAGGTCACGATGGTTGAAGAAGTCACTACCCCTAAACAACAAAATATAAATCAAATTACATAAAAGTATACAGCAATGCTGGGGTGGTATGTTATTGTCGGGCGGTTATACAGCTGCCTTTCCAGAGAACGTCATGCTCTCTGTGTTTTCTAGTTGTTACATCCTTCTTTATTCATTCACCTTCCAAACCCGCGGAATCCTTATAGTATCTTAAAGTTAAGAAGCTTAAAATGTGATACGGTTTGATTTTTAAACCTCTTATGTAATTGTAGTATAAATGTCTGATACATCGCGTATCACATGCATTTTTTGTAGCTTGCGCAGTTGAGAATTTACTAATTTTTTCTATGTAGGTTCACATTTGCCCAGGTTATCATCCTCCTTGGTAGTTCTTCTCTGTTCAACTGGCCTGCCATAGCTCTTTTTAAAATGTTTCGTCTCCCTTTCCACCCAGGAAAAAGGGCTTGTTGAAATTAAAAATCTCTTTTGCAAGAGTGTCCAGGTAAAGACAGTGGCATCAGAAGTTGGATAGATTTCATCCATACAT